>CM062811.1:944052104-944227241 GCA_031772625.1 Pinus tabuliformis | reverse complement strand
TGTGATATGATGCTTAGTTCAGTTTTTTCTTTTGTATTGATGTGTTAGAATGTATTGTTGACTCCATTTCATAAATTCATTACCTTTATGTGAATGTATAGAAGTCTAAGAGGCATAATCCAAATCTTTTATGCTCTGTTTTGGGTAGACATTTCACAGTCTGTGTTTTCTTCAGTTTAGGAAGAATTCATGTGGCTTACATGATATTTCTAGCTCCTCACCTTTCTTTTCACCTCATCCATCAAACCCTAAGGTTCTGATCATTGTGCCTACCTTGCCCCATTGAACACCCTGCAATTTTGACCTAATTTCCTTGCCCTAACTATTTGTCTCTTTCTGATCCAACAAAACCCTTCAAACAAATCAAATCAAAACCCTGTACTACTATACCTAGCATAATATCAGTTTCTTGATCCAGTCATTTTGGTTGAGATCCTTATGGAGAGGGCCCTCTCCTGGCCTAGTAGGGCTAGCTACTTGGCTAAGCGTGGTTTGTGGTTACCCCGTAATTGCCTTATTCAGCCTGAGGTTCAATCCAAGTGCTAACATAGTGGCGACCATACTGGGGAATGAAAGATCATAAATTAATCACCCCAGTAAGTTGTTTTATTTAAATTCTTAAGCTTGTGGATGATGAGTTTTAGAATTTAATCATAGGTTGAATTGGAAAGTTGTAAAGCAATATCTTGATTTTCAAAATTAGACATACTGGCTTCCCGAAAATACACTAGATCCAATCCAGATCCGAATCCTTCGACCATTGTTAGTGATCCTCAAAACATTGGGCGAAAATCTAAGAAAGTTGCAGAGAGATCTAGTTTAACCAGAGAACAATCAAGTAAGGATTTCATTCCTAGAGTTAATTCACTCCCAGGAAGGTTAGAAACTTTGCAGGACATTGAGTTTGATATTAATTTTGAGCAGAGTTTATTTCGCAGTAAATCTTTAAGTTGGATTGATTAGATAGTTGTTGATTCCTCTATATCTATTCATAACCACGTTGAAGATTTGTTTTCACCCAATAAATCAGGGTCACAACTTATTCACACTCTTGATCTCTTGCAGAACCTCTCTTCAAACTTAAACACTTGGGTGCAAGATAAGATTCATAGGCCATCTTTAGATTTTCGAAATACTTCCATTGCACCTACTACCACTCAAACTATCCCTCATCCTCCGTATTCTTCTTCATAGACTGTTCACACCACTCAGACCATTGTTAATCCCCTTTGATTATACCGAATATCCCAATCCTTGTTTTAAATCCACCACCTCCCCCACCTCCAGTTATGGCTACCCGATATGCACCCCTTGTTTTTCCTCAAAATCTCAGTGCCATACCCCTGATTATCAAACCAAAATACCTTTGTTCGACAACACTCAAACTATTACATCTCAACAACATGTAGACAAGATGAATGATTTCTTTGACCTCCATGAAGTTGAAATTGAAGATGTGATGATGAGGCTATTTGTACAAAGTTTTGGAGGAGAAGTTAGGAAATGGTTCAGAGCCCTACCAACAGCTTCTATCCCTACTCTTCCTGTCCTTCAGAGGCAGTTGCTAGATCGGTGGGAGGTGAAGAAGAATCCCCTTCATATTTTTTCTGAATATGAGAACATTGAAAGAAACGTTGGCGAGAGCATGCAAGACTATTGTGTGACATTTAATGCAGTATACAATGCTATTCCTGAAAATATCAAACCACCAGAGGGATTGGCTTTGCTTAAGTTTCTAGATGGGTTTGATGCCGATATGGCATATCAGTTACGTGAATGTGATCCTACAACTCTAGAAGACATGCAAAAGAATGTTGTGAGCATAGAAGCGAACTTGCTGGCCAAAAGAGCAAGAATGAGATTAGAGAAAAGAGTGACCGTGAAAGAAGAAACATCTACTTCAGATGCAAAAATGGATACATTGATTCGAACAATGGAAAGGATGGTTGACCGGTTGTCCATCTCAGACAGACCTGAACCGCAGATCTGGAACCCAAAATTTAGAGGGCAGCAGCAGCCCCAATTTTGAATCAAGCAAAGAGAGCAAAAAACACTAGAACAACCAGCACAATAACAACAACAATATATCAGAACCCCGTTACAACAGAATTATGTTCAAGGAGTGGAAGAAGAAGAGGAGGAAGATCTGGTAATTGAAACAAATCATTTCTTCAGTGCAGATGGTATGCCTATATTTCTGACCGAAGATGAGGAGCATGCAGGAAGTTCCGACATTCTAAAGGATGAGGACTACATCTTAGCAAATGATGTTTTTTTGGAGACCACAACTGATGATTATCAGCCTGGCTATATGAATGCTTTGAGCACACAACAGAAACAATACTCTTTGAGGAGCAGAGATGTACCAGTCAATCTTATTCAAAAGAGGAAGGATTTTCAGTCAAAGAATGATCTCTCAAACAATTAGAAAAGAGGAAAGGAGCATGCCAATCAGAATCCTAGCAAGGTAAATCAACCATCAACAAGTACAGTTGCAAAAGAGAAAGACAATCAGAAAAAGGATAGTGTAATGAAGGAGCAAACATATAAGAGGGACATCGCTGTCAAAGAGGTAGAAAAAGTCACATATTTTAATTTAGAAAGTGAAATTGCTAAATTGAGAGTGTCCATTCCTTTGATTGAGCTTGTTAAGAATAGCCATTACAAACACCATGTGTCTAGAATACTACAAATTGATCCTTTTTCTAACATGGCGACTGTTGAGGATGATCAGCCTGAGCTTATTTTTGGCCCAACTATAGATGGTCAGCTAGAAGATAGCCAGGTCCCACCCTTTTATTTGAGTCTTAGACTGCATGAGTATATTCTTCATAATGCTATGCTTGATTCAGAGCTTCTCACAATTTGATGCCCAAGGCTATCATGGAAAAGCTGGGCCTGGATATCACCCGATCGTATCATGATTTGTATTCATTTGATTCTGGTAGAGTTCGTTGCATTGGTCTCATCAAAGATTTAGTGGTTTCCTTAGATCAAATCCCAGCCAAGAATGTTTTGATGGATGTGGTAGTAGCTGATATACCACCTCGATTTGGTATGTTGTTGTCTAGATCGTGGGGAGCCAAACTCAAAGGCACTTTACAACTTGACTTCTCTTATGTTACAATCCCTGTTTTCGGTCAATTGAGGAAGTTGTATGGGAAAAGAAGATGAAGTATATGATCACTAGTAAAGAGAAGCCCATAAATCATCCGATAAATGTTGTACATACAAATTTAGAGTCTTTTATTTTGTACAATGATAGTGGATTGAATGATGTAGATATTCAACTCATAGAAGTAGATGATGTACCAAAAATTTCCGAATGTTTTAGAGAAGTTCTTAATCAAGAAAAGAAAAAATTGGCAATTCCTTCTGAGCGGCCTCCATAGGAGCAAAAAGTCAGTGAAGAACAAAAAAATGAAGCAACCAATGAAGGTAAGATTGAAACAATAGAAGAATTCCAACATTTGGACGATGAAGACGACTTTTGGAGCATGGACTTTGATGGTGCTTTGGGTAAGGATGGTGCGGGTATTGGAATTTCGATTCGAAGTCCTATTTTTCAGCCAGACAAAGTTCCAAGTAGTGTTAGAGTGTGTTCCTATAAATTAGCTTTCGATTTCTCTAATAATGAAGTGGAGTATGAGGCATTGATTACAAGTCTAAAGATTTTGAAGAAGCTTGGTGTGAAAAGGATTTCTATTTATGGTGATTCAGAGTTAGTGATTAAACAAGTCCAAGGAGAATATCAAGTGAAGCATCCGAAATGAGTGCTTATAGGAACACTGTCCTGGATATATTGAAGATGTTTCCATAATACACATTGACAGCGGTGCCGAGAAGTCAAAACATCATTGCTGATTCACTTGCTACAACAGCGAGCAATCTGAAAATTCCAATGAATTCTAGCAATAAATTTGAAATTCATGTCAAACATAGGCCTACTGTTCCTAATAATTTGAGATATTGGCAGGTTTTCTGGGATGACAATGAAATTAATTCCTTTTTGCAGAATGAAGGGAAGTTTAAGGATGCTTTCATTAATGATGTTTGTGATTCTGATGAACAAGAAATTGAGGTAAATCAGATGGAGGTTTTACAACTGAAGGATAATGTTATTCCTAGAGGTCTTATACCTTTAGAGGAGTTGTTTGATCAAGATGATGTGGTGAGAAAACCAACCTTGGTTCCTACTGACAAAGGAGTTGAAGATGTAAACATTGGGACAGCGGACAAGCCCAAGCTTGTTAAGTTATCAAAAACATTATCTCCCGAGTCAAAGGCTAAGTATGTTAAGTTTCTTTTCTGAATTTTCTGATGTTTTTGCGTGGGATTACTTAGATTTGAAAGTGTATGACAAGAACATCATTTAGCACACCATTCCTATCAAGTCGGATCAAAAAACCTTTAGACAAAAGTTGAGGAGGATCAACCCAAAGCTGTTACCATCCATCGAGAAAGAGGTAAATAGATTGTTTAAAGCTGGTATCATTGTTCCAATTAGATTCTCTGATTGGGTTTCGAATTTGGTCCTGGTACGAAAAAAGACCGGAGAGATAAGGTTGTGCATTGATTTTCGGAACCTAAATAAAGTGTCCCTGAAAGATAATTATCCTCTTCCTAAGATGGACCACATTCTGCAAAGAGTAGTTGGAGCATCACGGATGTCACTACTAGATGGCTACTCAGGTTACAATTAGATTTTGGTGCATGAAAAAGACCAAGACAAAACTGCCTTCACAACACCATGGGGGAATTTTCAGTATGCCAAGATGCCATTTGGGCTGAAGAATACCGGGACCACTTTTCAAGAGGCCATGGATATAACTTTCGCTAACGAGAAGGATGTTTTCTTAGTGGTTTACTTAGATGACTTGACAATATTTTCTGGTTCTAATGATGAGAATTTACACCACCCAAGGATTGTTTTTCAAAAATGCAGGGAGTTCGGGATTTCTTTAAATCCAAAGAAGAGTATTTTTGCCATGGAGGAAGTTAAGCTCCTTGGTCACATAATTTCCAAAGATGGTATTCCTATTGATCCTTCTCGGGTGGAGGAAATTCAGCAAATAGACTTTCCGTGCAAAAAAAAGGAGATCCAAGCCTTCAACGGTAAGATGAACTTCTTACGCAGATTTATACCAAATTTGGCTAAGCATTTGCGTGAGTTAACTAGTATGTTGAAGAAGGACATCACTGTGAAATGGATCGAGGATACCATGAAATCTTTCAACTTGGTAAAGCTTGCTTTGACCACAACCCCTGTTTTGATCAGTCTCGATTATACTCATGATTTTATTATAATTTCATTTGCGTCTGAGCATACTTTGGCTACGGTGTTGATGCAAAAGAAGGATTAGGTGGAGCAGCCCATTGCATTTTTCAGTCACACTATCAGAGATGTTGCTCTTCGCTATAACATCATTGAGAAACAAGCTTTTAATCTCATAAAGGCATTGAAGGATTTTTGAGTTTACATTCTGCATTTGCATACCATAGCATATGTTCCCAACGCAGCTATCAAAGATGTCCTCATTCAAACTGATCCGGAAGGAAGAAGAGGTAAGTGGATAGCAACGATGTTAGAGTATGATCTTGAGATTAAGCCCACGAAACTGATCAAAGGTCAAGTCTTGGCAAAACTCATGGCTGAGTTGAATCTTCATGCTCTAGACATAAATCTTATTGCAGTAATGTCAGATGAAGAAGATGGTGGCACACTCATTCAAGTATCATAAATGTTTCTCAATTCACCTTGGTATTCCGATATGGTATATGTTCTTTAGCATCTTTCTCCTCCTCCTGGACTGTCGAAAAGTAAAGGTAGATCACTAAAACTGAAGTCTGCAAAATTCTGCATTTTGGATAGTACTCTCTATTGGAAAGATCCGGGAGGGGTTCTTCTTAATTGTTTGGTTGAAAATGAAGCTCAGAAGGTAATGAATGATTTTCATAAAGGAGATTGTGGGGGTCACTTGTTTTGGAAAACAACAGCTAATAAAATCTTGAGAGCAGGGTATTATTGGCCATCTTTATTTTCATATTTATATAAAACTATCAGACCAGGAGGTAACTCCTCAAATCAAAACTCATTTTATTCATTCAGGTTGTTCATTATTATATTGTTTGAAATAATACTGAGAGGGGGGGGGGGGGGGGGTGAATCAGTATTATCAAGTCAATAAAATTTCATTTCCATAATCAGATTCATATACGCTACTTCAGTTAATGGAACTTGCGTGTATACGCAACTGTATTTAAGGCAATTAGCGTATATCCTACAAACTTATGATTCAGTAAATTTATCATATGTTGATCTTTACTCAGTGCATCAGAACCATATAAACAGTAACCAGGTGCAGTAAAAAAAAATAGACAATCACACACACATGAACACAAGATATAAGGTGGAAACCCAATGTGGGTGAAAACCACCTGCTGAAATCATCTCTATCTTCTTTTAGTAAGAAACTTCTTTTTACAATTTTTGTACTGGTGCAGTTTTATACTAGTACACAGGCTTCTACCTACAGAATGATACAACCTTCTCTCATTCTCCAGCTTCTCTTGGAAGGGAGCTACAACCTCCTAGCTCTTGTACTAGCTGATATGTTTACTAGTATGTAGGTGCCAGCCTACAGAAGGCTACAACCTTCTCTTTTCTTCCAGGGACCACGTTTCATAAATTTTCAGACTGGATCCATCAATAACATCATTCAAACATCAAATACATCTGCAACAATCAATCTCCTTTGCACCAACCACAATTGAATCAACCAATCACTTTTCAGAACGCTGTAATAAGAATATAGTAACCAAAAAACAGTAACCAGAACCTAGAACACTATAACAGTAACCAGAAGTAGCTAAAGCATATTTTATGAGTTATACGCTACTTCAATGTGTCAAACCTATTGCATACGCACTTTTCTCAAGGCGAACCTACGTACAGATATGCAAATCAATTTTAAGATGTATACGCTGTTTTGATATGCAGAACCAGCGTGTATATGCGCTTTTGCTAAGGTGAACGTGCGTACAGATCTATAAATGATGATTTAATATTTGCAACAATTCCAGACTTTAGTTATACCTAGATCATCATATTTATAGTCTACAACATGCACCAATTATTCAAATAAAAGATCAAAACACACAAAGATACTTCACTTCAAGCTTTAAGATCTTGACCCATCATTAGATCTTATCCTTCCTCAAGTGCTAAGGTTCATCCTTGATTCAGGTCCAGCTGTGCACCATAACCCAATAACCTGTATTCTAGATCTTGATCTTCATTAGATATTCAATACATGAGTGCCTTTGCCTAATGATCTTCTCCTCCTTCTATATTCTTAGGCCTTACTCAATACCATGGACCAAAACCACTTAGAACCAATACCTTGGACCAAATACCTGGGGTCAACACTTCGGACAGGATACCTTGGACTAATACCATGGATCAAAATACCATGGACCAAATACCACAGACCAAAACTAAGTTTTTCAACATGTACATGCCTTTCCTTCCATGAAAGTGCGTGTGTACGCCATACGCACCTTTTGTTCTGCGAGCCCACGTGTACACACGTCTTAGTCAATGAGGAACCTGCATATACTTCTCTTTCTTCATTCTGAGAGTCTGAACTGTGATCTGTCATCTGAGTGAGTTGCCATCAAGGACAACACCTGTGTCATAGTGCCAAATCTGTGTCATAATGCCAACAATCTCCCCCTTTGGACTTGATGGCAACCCCAAGTCACTCTCCCCCTTTATCATCAAGGGAAAAGGGTTATGCTCCCCCTGAGTACATGCTGAATACTCTGATATGCTAAAGGGTGTTGATTGAGCTCCATGCTCCCCCTGAAAATAAGCAAGGTTTGCAAAAAGATGTTCTAAAAGAAGAACATGACTCTATACATCGTAAATGACCTTCCTATCACCAATGACTCATACATACATCCATCTCCCAACCAAGTGGGGATATACCAAGTTTGACTCATCCACCCAACCAAGTGGGGATATACCAAATGTTTATACATGTCAAAACAAGAACATTACATCATCCATCCCATGCATAGTGGGGAACCAAAATAGATTGTTTCATGACCTTGAAATTAAAAGATATACATGACATAGAGACCAAATATCTGAAACAAGACCATGATAGTTATCAGCAACTATCATCAGTAGCATCTGTCAATCACCATCCAGACTAGCAACCATGATCTCCCCCTGAACATGTTCCACCTGCATCAAAACAATTGTGAATTTGTACCAAGATCTTCTAAGATAATGCCAACAATGCATTATTAGAAGTATATGCTCCCCCTGTGCCAGATGATCACTGTCAGACCCATATCAAACTCCTTTCATCCTGAGTCTGGCCCACTGTTTTTCTTCAAACCAACATATATGTGACTATATCCACAGAAACTGGCGTATGTACGCGGATACACTTCATGTAACTTGCGTATAAACACTTTTCTTTGAAATAGATAAGTTTTAACTACAGGATGATGCATCAGCTATTCCTAGCTTTTGTATGAGATATTCAAATGTCTCTCTGGGCAGTGGTTTGGTGAATATATCAACAACCTGTTCTTTGGAGGGAATGTACTCCAATTTTACCTTTTGTTCAAGCACTTGTTCACGTAGAAAATGATATTTGATGGGTATGTGCTTGGTCTTCAAATGCATGACTGGATTCTTTGAAATACTGATTGCACTTGTATTATCACATAGAATGGATATGGGTGGAGTACATGTGATCTGAATGTCTTGCAATGTTTGCATCATCCAAAGGAGTTGTGTGCAACAAGATGCAACAGCCACATATTCTGCTTCAGCTATAGATAATGCAATTGAACTTTGCTTCTTGCTGAACCAAGATACTAATCTGGAACCCATATAGAATGCACCACCACTAGTGCTTTTTCTGTCATCAACGCTTCCTGCCTAATTTGCATCTGTATATGCATGAAGTGTAAGATCTGTATCTCTAGGATACCATAAACCAAAATTCTGTGTTCCTTGAAGATATTTGAAAATCATTTTGACTGCCTAAAGGTGTGATTCCTTTGGATTGGCTTGGAATCTTCCAACTATTCCCACTGCATGCATGATGTCTGGTCTGGTACCTGTTAGTTAAAGCAGACTGCCAATCATGGATCTATAGTTTGGTTGATGTACTGCTGTTGATTCATCATTTGAGCTGAGACTGCATCCTGTTACCATAGGGGTACATACTAGTTTAGAATCTTCCATGCCGTATTTTTTCAAGATCTGCTTGAGATACTTGGTTTGTGACAGAAAAATACCATCTTTCTTTTGTTGAACTTGTAGACTAAGAAAATATGTGAGCTCACCAAGCAAGGACATTTCAAATTCTTGCTGCATTACCAAAGCAAAGTTTTGACTCATGGCTTCTTCATTGCTACCAAAAATGATATCATCAACATACACAACAAGTATTAGCAATTTATTATTGTCAATCTTTGTATATAGATTGCTATCAGCTGATCCTTTTGAAAAACCTTGTTGATGGAGGTATTTGTCAAGATGGTAATACCAGGCCCTTGGAGCTTGTTTTAGACCATAGAGAGCCTTTCTGAGTCTGCATACAAGTTTTGGATCATTTCCAAGGATGAATCCATCTGGTTGCTCAATATATACTTCTTCTTCTAAGTCCCCATTAAGAAAATCAGATTTTACATCCATTTGGTATACTCTGAATTTCTGAAAAATACAAAGAGCAAGGAACATTCTTATGGCTTCAAGTCTAGCAACAGGTGCAAAAGTTTCTTCAAAATCTATACCTTCTTGTTGAGCATATCCTTTACAAACAAGTTTGGCCTTGTTTCTAATAACTTCACCATTTTCATTTAGCTTGTTTTTGAATATCCATTTGGTTCATATGATTTTCTTATGAGGAGGTCTAGGAACTAATTCCCAAGTATTATTCTTTTCAATTTGCTCAAGTTCTTCATTCATGGCCTTGACCCAACTTTCATCTTTGCATGCTTTATTTACATTTTGAGGTTCGATGGAGGAAAGCAATGCTAGATAGCTTGAAGCTTCCGAAATAGTTCTTCTTGTCTGCACATCTGCCTCTTTCTGTCCCAAAATTTGAGTCTCTGGATGATTTTTCTGAACATATCTGGATGGAGTCTTTTCTTCTGTCGTTATCTGTTCTTCTGGTGTTTCATTGGTTTCTTCTTCAGAATTAGTCTGATTTGATGTGGAAGGATAATCCTCATCTTCGGTCTTTACCTGCTTTGGATTTTTGCACGCTTCATCAACCACAACATCAATACTTTTAATAATTTTCCCAAGTCTTTTCTTATAACACTTATATCCTTTACTTCGAGAAGAGTAACCAAGGAGAATGCCTTCATCTGCTATGGGTTCAAACTTGCCAAGTTTTTCATCAGTGCTTTTGATGTAAAATTTGCTTCCAAAAACTTTCAAGTATTTTACGGTGGGAGTCTTACCATACCAAAGTTCATGTGGATTTTGAGTGCTATTTACCTAAACATTTGCTTTGTTGAGAATAGTGACGACAATGAATGCAGCCTCACCCGAGAATGTTGTAGGAGTTCCAGACTCATCTAGCATAGCACGAGCCATTTGTTGAACAATTCTGTTCATCCTTTAATTCTACCACTCCATTTTGCTGAGGAGTCCTTGCAGTGGAGAATTGCCTTTTATTTCATGTTCTTCATAAAAGTCAAAGTATTCATCCGAGGTAAATTCCCCTCCTCTATCAGATCTGATACATTTGATTTTACGATCTGATTCATTTTCAACCAGGGCTTTGAAGGCTTTGAATTTTTCAAATGCTTCATCTTTATGCTTTAGAAGCCCTATCCAACACATTCTGGAAAAATCATCAATGAAAAATATAAAGTATTCCTCTCCACGAGGTGATTTTTTCCTTGATGGACCACATAAATCAGTATGAACAAGTTCAAGAGGCTTACTAGCTGATCCTTCCTTTTCAGGGAATTGCGACCTGGTTTGCTTACCAAATTGACATGATTTTCATATTGTATTTTCTAGAATGCTGATATTAGGAAGATCACGAACAACCTGGAATTTGCTTGCTTTTCTTATTTGAGAGAAGCTTAGATGCCCCAATCTTCTGTGCCATAGCCAGTGTTCATCATTTTTGCTTAGATAGCACTGTTGTTGTCCTCCCTTGAGTATATATAAGTTGTTTGGAGTTCTTATACCTTTGATCACGATTTCTCTTGTATCAAGCTCACGAACAACACATCCATTTGATCAAAATACTACTTCATTTCCTTGATCACACATTTGACTGACACTCAACAAGTTATGCTTTAGACCATCAACATACATAACATTCCCAGCTTTAACTTTTTCTTTTAAAAGAACATAAACTTTACCTTTTATGACAGCAGGAGTGTCATTTCCAAATGAGACCTTCTTTTCCTTTTCTAAGGAATTATATTACTGAATTTTTTCTTTATCACCTGTCAAGTGTTTCGAGCATCCACTGTTGATGTACCACTAATTTTCTTGTCCTTCTGCATACAGGGCTATACCAAATCTTTCTGTTTGTGGTTCTTTATTTCTCCATATTTGGGATTTAATGCAGTTTTCTCTTTCTGAGATGTTTGCCGCCATTTACTCTTCTATTTAGATTCTTCATGACCAAAGTTGTTGCAGATAGGGCATTCTATTTCATTTTCAAGAAGAGAAAAGTTATTGTAGGTCCGTTTCATGATCCCCATCATATTCCTTTGATTTCGTGCTTCTCTAGTCACGATGGTCTTGTAAGCAACAGATTGAGCAGCTTTGTGTCCAAAGTTATGACATGAAAAACATTGGCCGTTAAAGAAGTTCCTGCGATTATCCAATCTACTGACTTGGTGATTCTAGTTGCTATTGATATTCATTCTTGAAGCAGATTGAGTATGATTTACCTGAGGTTTGTAGCTTCTATTCATCCTTGAAGTAATTTGAGCCTGATTTACCTGGTGATCTGCTTTATGCCTTTGCTGTTGATTGTCAAACTGCTCACTGCTCCTTGCTGCATCAAGATATCTTTTAGTGGAGGTTGACGGCTTCTGTGCTTGGGATGCTTCTTCAGTATATCCAAGACCTATCTTTATCAGAGGAGAACGCTGCACTTTGATAATTTCATTTAAGGTTTTTGATCCTTTAGTAAATCTAAGATTGAGAGCTTTTGTTTTCTCAATATCCTTTATTAGACCCACAATTTCACATTCTAGTTTTTCATTGTGTTTTTCTCTTTCAACAATTTGGAATGTCAGAGTATCTATAATCATATTCTTTTTTTCTAAACAGATTTTGAGTTTAGAGATTTCTTCATAAAGGTCATCTTCATCTAAAGCATCCAAGAAATCATCATCTTCAAACGCCATTAGAAGTCTATAGTCATTACTATTTTCATCTTCATCACTATTTGATAAACCATCATTATCTTCATGAGTATAGTAGCTCTTCTTACTTACACTTTGTTTTCTGTTCCATTTTGCTGATTCCTTACCTTTATCAAGCTTATCTTTATGAGGACATTTGGCAGCATAATGACCAACTCTTCCACAAGCAAAACATTTGAAAGGTAGTTTACCTCTGAATCTCCTGGAACCCGTTGAAGGTTCTTGACAAAGTTTGCTTCTTCTTCTCCTTCTGAAATATGTCCCGATTCATTGAATTCTTCTCTTCCTGAAGCTTTGAATGTGGCTTCTCTCATATTTGATGGACCTCCTTTTCTCATTTCAAAAGCAGTTAAGATTCTGTGCAGCTGTGTCATAGTAATAGTCTAAAGATCCTGCTTTTCTTCTATGGTAGATACTTCTGATTCAAACTTAGTAGACAAGGATCTTAAAACATTTTCAACTAAAGTAACTTCTTTTATCTCTTCAACCAAGTTCTTCGTGCAATTAAAAATCTCATCTATACATAAGAAGTAACTAGTGATACTTTCATCATTGTGCATTTTGAGAGTTTCATATTGAATTCTGAGAGATTGCAGTTTTGCACGTTTTACCTGATTGTCTCTTTCATAGCTTAGAACGATCTTGTCCCATATTTCTTTGGCAGTTTTGAGCTGCATAACTTTGACAAATTCTGATTGTGACAGACTCCCCAATAATGTATTGACAGCCTTGGCATTGGTTTCATATCGCCACTACGCCGTATCTGTAGGAATTGCTGATGGAAATGTATATCCTCCTTCCACAATTTCCCAGACATCTGTTCCAAGAGATTGAAGATACGTTGTAGTTCTTACCTTCCAATAAATGAAGTTGCTCCCATCAAAGATTGGTGGTCTAATGGATCCCTCTCTTTTGTAGTTACTCATGATGATAGATCTCCCTTCAAGCGATCAAGCTTTTTCTAAAGGACCTACTATGATACCAATTGTTGGAAATAATACTGAGAGGGGGGGGGGGGTGAATCAGTATTAGCAAGTCAGTAATATTTCATTTCCATAATCAGATTCATATACGCTACTTCAGTTAATGGAACTTGCGTGTATACGCAACTGTATTTAAGGCAACTAACGTATATCCTGCAAACTTATGATTCAGTAAATTTATCATATGTTGATCTTTACTCAGTGCATCAGAACCATATAAATAGTAACCAGGTGCAGTAAAATAGAACAGACAATCACACACACATGAACACAAGATATAAGGTGGAAACCCAATGTGGGTGAAAACCACCTGCTGCAATCATCTCTATCTTCTTTTAATAAGAAACTTCTTTTTACAATTTTTGTACTAGTGCAGTCTTATACCAGTATGCAGGCTTCTACCTGCAGAAGGCTACAACCTTCTCTCGTTCTCCAGCTTCTCTTGGAAGGGAGCTACAACCTTCTCTTTTCTTCCAGGGACCATGTTTCACAAATTTTCAGACTGGATCCATCAGTAACATCATTCAAACATCAAATACATCTGCAACAATCAATCTCCTTTGCACCAACCACAACTGAATCAACCAATCACTTTTCAGAATGCTGTAACTAGAATACAGTAACTAGAAAATAGTAACCAATACCCAGAACACTGTAACAACAACCAGAAGTAGCTAAAGCATATTTTATGAGGTATACGCTACTTCAATGTATTAAACCTGCGTGCATACACACTTTTCTCAAGGCGAACTTGTGTATAGATCTGCAAATCAATTTTAAGATGTATGCGTTGTTTTGATATGCAGAACCAGCGTGTATATGCGCTTTTGCTAAGGTGAACTTGCGTATAGATCTATAAATGATGATTTAATCTTTACAACAATTCCAAACTTCAGTTATACCCAGATCATCATATTTATAGTCTACAACATGCGCCAGTTATTCAGATAAAAGATCAAAACACACAAAGATACTTCACTTCAAGCTTTAAGATCTTGACCCATCATTAGATCTTATCCTTCCTCAAGCGCTAAGGTTCATCCTTGATTCAGGTCTAGCTGTGCACCATAACCCAATAACCTGTATTCTAGATCTTTCTCTTCATTAGATATTCAATACATGAGTGCCTTTGCCTAATGATCTTCTCCTCCTTTTATAGTCTTAGGCCTTACTCAATACCATGGACCAAAACCACTTAGAACCAATACCTTGGACCAAATACCTAGGGTCAACACTTCGGACAGGATACCTTGGACCAATACCATGGATCAAAATACCATGGACCAAATACCACAGACCAAAACTAAGTTTTTCAACATGTACACGCCTTTCCTTTCGTGAAAGTGTGTGTGTACGCCATACACACCTTTTGGTCTGCGAACCCGTGTGTACATGCATCTTGGTCAATGAGGAACCTGCGTATACTTCTCTTTCTTCATTCTGAGAGTCTGAGCTGTGAGCTGTCATCTGAGTGAGTTGCCATCAAGGACAACACCTGTGTCATAGTGCCTAATCTGTGTCATAATGCCAACAATATACAAGAGGGAGTGACTGTTCAGTTCAGCTCCTGATGACTCTCTATCTTCTCTATTATTTATTTACATTAATTACAGCTGTACACCCAATCCCTCTGATTAGGTGTCAACATTCCCCCCCCTTAATTTGAAGGGATATTGGTGAGTCCAAGCATCATTTTGAATCTTTCAAGCTTTTCTCTTCCAAGTGCTTTGGTGAAGATGTCTGCAATTTGCTCATTAGTGGAAAAATGGCGAAGATGGATTGTTTTGGCCTCAACATGATGTCGAATTAGATGATATTTAGTATTGATGTGCTTTGTTCGATCATGGAACTTTGGGTTCTTGGCCAACTTTATTGCAGAGGTATTGTCAATCATGAGTGGAGTCAATTGTACTTGTTTTACCTGCAAATCTTCAAGAATTTTCCTGAGCCATACAATTTCTTTTGTTGCCTCAGCTGCTACCACATATTCTGCCTCTGTTGTGGAATCTGCTGGAACTGATTGTTTGCGTGATCTCCAGGAGACAGCTCCTGATCCAAGACTCATAGCATAACCTGAAGTAGATACCCCAGTTTCTTTGTCTCCATCGAAGTCTGAATCAGAGTATCCAATCAAGCTGAAGTCGCCCACCTGTGTATACTTGATTCCAATGTCTTGAGTTCCCTTCAAGTACTTTAGAACTCTTTTTGCAGCAGACCAATGTCCCTCACAAGGATTTTGCATAAATCTGGAGAGGATTCCAACAACAAACGAAATGTCTGGTCTGGTAGTAGTTAGGTAGTTGAGACTTCCTACAAGCTGTCTATACTTTGTTGCATCCTAAAATTCTTTTCCTTCAATGGATGTAAGCTTTAAGTTTTGTTCCATTGGAGTAGTCAGAGGATTGCATTCATTCATGCTAAACCTGTGCAACAGATTTCCAATGTACTTCTTTTGAGAAAGGAATATGGACTTCGGATTTTGAGTTACTTCAATACCAAGATAGTAATGAACATAGCCCAAATCAATCATTTCAAAACCTTTCTTCAATTCCTTCTTTATGGATGCAATGTAGCTTTCATTGTTCCCTGTCATCAAAATATCATCTGCATATACCACAAGATATACAACTGTTTTTCCAACTTTCTTGACAGACAAAGTTGCATCATCAAGATCATAATGTTTGAAATTGAGTTTCAGAAGATGCTCAGTTAGTTTTTCATACCAGGCTCGTGGTGCTTATTTGAGGCCATACAAGGATTTCACAAGTTTGCATACTTTATGTTCATGTCCTTTCACAGCAAATCCTTTAGGCTAGGACATAAAAACATTTTATTTTAGATCTCCATTCAAGTAAGCAGTTTTTACATCCATTTGATGCAATTTCCAATCGTTCTGAGCTGCTAGGGCAAAGACTGTCTGGATGGTAGCCCATTTTGCTGTGGGGGTAAAAGTTTCCTCATAATTGACCCCTTCCTTCTGTGCAAAATCTTTTGCCACAAGCCTGGCTTTGTGCTTGTCAAGTGAGCCATCAACTTTATACTTATTCTTGTAGACCCACTTGCAGCCAATTGGTTTAGTTCCCAATGGAGGATCAACCAGCTTCCAAGTGCCATTCTTTATCAGGGCATCATACTCCTTTTGCATTGCTTCTCTCCATTCATCATGAGAAGCAACTTCTTTGAAGGAAGTTGGCTCAAAATCTATAGACGAATTGAATTCACAATCATAAGAAACATCCATATCAACAGGTGAATCAAAGTCATCTACATTACCTCCATTTTTCCGGTTTGAATTTCTAGTTCCTGTCTTTCCAACCTCATAAGGATGAATACTTTCAAGTGTCTTTGTTAGCCACTTTGGGGGACCTTTCTCAGATGGTCCAGGCTGCTCCGTTGATTGAGTTGGGACTGAATCAATATTGAGTCTCCCAATTCTGTCAGTCACATCACTCAAAGTATCATCCGTTGTTGGAGTTTCATGTAGGGGAGAGAGTGCTTCAGAAGAAGATTCAGAGGTTGATCTAGTATAGGAATCCCCCCTTCAAGATGTGGAATCTGATTATCAAATTCTTGAAATGATTTTGCATTTGTGAATCTATCAAAGCGATCAAGTTGCCTTTCAACAACATTGTCAGTTTTGGATGATTCAAGAAAGATTACATCTCTAGATACAACAAACTTTTTGTTGACTTCATCATAGAGACGATATGCTTTGGAGGTGTTTGAATACCCCAAGAAGATACACTTATGACTTCTTGCACCAAGTTTGTTTCTATGTACCTTTGGTATCAAGGCATAACAGGTGGAACCAAAGACCCTAAGATGCTTTACCGAAGGAATGTGCCCATACCACATTTCATAAGGAGTCTTGTTTCTAATAGCATTAGGATGGAAATCTATTCTTTATATATACAACACATAGAATTGCATCAGCCCACAACATCATTTTTACATTTTTGAAGAACAACATGGAGCGTACCATATTTAAGATTGTCCTATTTATTATTTTAGCTACTTTGTTATGTTGGGGATTATAAGGCACAATTGTTTGATGTTTGATCCCATGTTGGCAAGATAGTTTTCAAATTCATTTGAAGTGTATTCTTTTCCATTATCAGTGCGAATGGAGCCAATATGAGATTGTGCATCATTTTCAATCCATGCATGAAAGCTCTTGAATGTTTGAAAAACATCAGATTTTTTCTTCAATAAATAAACCCAACACATTCTGATGTAGTCATCAATAAATGTCATCATATATTTATTTCCATTTGTAGAAGAGACAGGCATTGGACCACATAAATCTGAATGAATGAGTTCAAGTTTTCTATGTGCTCTGGAGTGTGAATATTGAAAGGACTGTTTCCTATGCTTTCCTAGAATGCAAGCATCACATTGCTTAAGCTTCCTAGGAATTGTAGGCAAACCAGTAACACCATTTTTCTTCAACAAGCGAAGGTTGTCTTAGTTCAAGTGTCCAAATCTAGCATTCCATAATAAAATTGATGGAAATGTACTTTCTTCATAATGAGAATTGTATGAGAAATGTTGTGCACGAGTAGAGGTACCCTGCAACTTGAGAAGCCTTTCTTCTTCTATCCCTGTCATGACAAGTGAGTGGTCAGATGATTTTCTCACCTCAAGCTTGCCATCAAACATATGAATGGAGTGACCTTGCTGGTGGATGTGGACCAAGGACAACAAGTTTCTCCTCAGCTGTGGGAGATATAGAACATGATGTAGAAGAAAGTCTGGAAGACCAGGCAATTTAAGCTTGACTGTGCCAAGCCCTGATGGCTTGAGTTTTTATTGGTCTGCAAAGTATATTGCTCCATCAACATTGTTAGTAAAGTCTTAAAAAAAATATCTTCTAAAAGTCATGTGGCAAGTTGCTCCTGAATCAAGCAACCAATCATTTTTAGAAGAAGCAAGTGAAGCATTAAATAATTCTTCGTTTACTCCAATATTACATTGTTCCACAACATAATGAGCGGATTCATGTGATTTA
This sequence comes from Pinus tabuliformis, assembly GCA_031772625.1. NCBI lineage: Eukaryota > Viridiplantae > Streptophyta > Pinopsida > Pinales > Pinaceae > Pinus > Pinus tabuliformis. The sequence goes on along the minus strand of CM062811.1, from coordinate 944,208,818 downwards.
GATTTGTCTGTGTCATTATTTTTACCTTTGGATTGGTTTCTTTACTGCTCAATTTTGTCCCAAGGTAACTTGCATGTGGAGGCATCATGTGATCCATTTCTTTTGCAGCATATGCAGTGCAAATCTAACTTTTCTCCTTGAGAGTGTTTGCCCTCCCTGCCTCTAAAATATCTTCCTCTTCCTCTTCGACCACCTCTTCCTCTGGAAGAATCTTGGGCAAGGTTATTTTCTTTATGAGCAAGGCACACAACCTCTTTAGAAGATTCATGGGCTGTCTTCTTCCCAAAAGATTTCTCTCTTTCAACAAATTTTTTTACAAGGGAGTCAAAGGTAATATCTTTGAGATTTCCATTTGCTTGCAATGACTCAAGATAATTGGAGTAAGTAGGATAAAGTGCCTTGAGAAAAACGATCAAAGGAATATCCAATTCAACCTTAGTGACTTTGATATCATGCATTATAGATTTTACTTTGGATGCAAGAGCAAGAGGATCATTATTTTGTAATTCAAGGGTGAAGAGTTTAATCATGAGTTGAACAACTTCAAGTGCAGAGTGTGAGTCGTAGAGTTCTTTCAGCTTTTGTAAGGCTTCGAATGCATTTGAAAATGGAGAAATGTGTCGACTCACCTCTTCACTTACTGATCCTGCAATCAATGCATAGGCTTTGCTGTTCTTATTTTCCCAAATGGCGAGCTCTTTGTCTGAGGTAGGCGGGACTAGCGCTTCGTCTCCTTCTCCAACACACACTCCTTTATGTTATCACTCAGGTTGTCCCTTGGCTCCTTAAGGGATACGACCGAGGTAACCATAAACCAATCTTTGGATTGCAGGTCCTAGCCTACCTGCAATCAGAGAGGGCTCTATCTTTATGATTTAGCTCTGTTTAGGGCTGATTTTAGGCTAGTTATGGTGTACAAAGGTTCTGTTTGAAATTTGGTGGGATGGATGATGGTTCAGACAGAGTTGGCCTGCATAGTGGGAGAAGTTTAGACCATTGGGCATGGAGTCATGGTTTAGGGCTGCTGGTGCGTTTTCTTGGTCACAAGAGGAATTACAGAGCATAATAGTTTAAACAGGGAACAATATCAAAGTTGGAATAAGGGTGAAATGGATGTCAGGAAATGAAAGATAGCTAAGCAGCTCTCATTATGCTAACAGAGGGAAGATGAGTGAACATCATATAGGAGCAATCAAGGATTCCTAAATAACAGTCATATATGAGAGAACTAGTATAAATATGAGCAAAGAAGTATTCATATTTAGGACTAATTCAGAGGAAAACATGGAGAAATAACAGGAATTGAGAACAGAGTACAAATAAGCAATATCTGAACTATTCTTTCTTCCTGAAATTTAGATCATGACATATAGATGATATAGCATACATAGAAATAGAAAATAGGGGAGAAAGACTTATTGTTCCATGAAGAAAGCATTAGAATTCTGTAATTTACTCTTCGGCCATCAAATCCACATCAAACAGTCCATAAGCCAACATTCCAACAATCTTTGTTCATTAAATCTCTCGAAGTATACATCGCAAGTCCAGAAAGAGGATTATCAACCAACCAACCCTTAATACATTGCTGAGGGTGGTATTTATAGAGAAAATATCTATTACATCAGATCTTAAACAGATCTGAGGGAAATGAGTGCTTTGATCTAATCTTATCCTGAAATTAATGCAAAGATATCTATCTAATGTTGCGCTGGGGAAACCGCCTAAAAAATGAGTAAATATGGTCCTTTGGAGCTCTGTTCTGGCTATCCCTGCAATAACTATGTCTTGGGCCTTGCAGAACCGCCCTCATATGTCTTAAATGCTTTAATCACTGATCTGAGAGCCTTAAGTGGCTTCACCGATTTCTTTGACTTTGCTGGGGGGCTCTTTAATGTTTTCCTGCTTTGGAAATGCTTCACTGATACTCTTTTCCGCTTCCTTGATATGCCTTGGCATGCATCTGGGCTTTATCTTTCCTCTGATACTCTTTGCCGCAACAATCGGGCCACTTTCTCTCCCCTGATATACTTGAAACTGTCAAATCGCCCCTTTCTGTCCTTTCAAGGCAAAAGTAACTGCTGCTGATGTCTTCCGTGGACTTCGGAATGCTATCGGCGCTAGGCCGATCAAAATAATGCTTAATCTGAAGAAAAGCTGCAACAATGGAGGAGGACTGCATGCTGATAACTGTGCTGGGCCGAGACTAGCCTTCTGAAGAAAAACTGGGCTTTGGAGCGATCAAAGATGGGTTAGAAATGCATGAGTTCCCTTATCGGGAGCACTAGCGCGAGCGCTGGAAGAAATCCCGTGAAGAATGGCCATTTTCTTTAAAACAGGCAAAAAACCCATTTACATGCAAAAATCGCAAAAATCCGGGGTGGGAGCGACACTGTTCATTGGATTAAATCCTGGCCGTTGGATCCGGCGCGGGCCGATCCAACGGCTGGCGCTAAATCGACAGTTCAGCGGATCGGCGGGGACATATGTAATATGGTGCAGAACTCTTGCAACCACTGATAGTGATATCGCATCGGCAGTCGGCCATCGGAGAACAAATTATAAAAGGGCCAACTGTTAACCGCTTCCCCCGACAGCGATATCGCGTCGGAGGGAAGGGATATGCATTCGGAGGAGTCTAAACATATGTTTGCACCCTCCCGATAGCGATATCACATCGGAGGGGGTCTAGATGAAGTCCATTACCAATCGGACCCATGTTTTTGTAAAAAGGCTAAGGCTTATGAATTCGGAGGAGCTTTTCTTGATGTTTGGCATGGATTATAAGGTACTGGAGGGGGTCTGATAGCCCAAAGAGGAGGAATTTTCATGCATTTGAGGGATTTTCATGCCTTGGGAGGAGTCCAAAGGCACTCAAGAGGAATTTTATGTGGTTTGAGAAGGGTTTTAAGGCCAAACAAGGGGTTTATGCCTTGAGAAGGTGAAAAAGCATTTGGGAGGTTTTATGGAATGATGAAGGGTTTTATGCATTGGAAGGAGTCCAAAATGCATGAGAAAATAGTTTGAGGGGGGGAAATGAGGGCTCTTGCTAAGTTTCAGATAAACTCAGCAATTCCCAAGTGTACTTATGGTTATTTTTCAACTAGGGGGAGGGGATATGTATATAGGGGAGTTGTTAACATAGTTTTAGTAAGGGAAGGGGAAATAGATAGAGAGTTACATAGTAAAGTTAGAAATTAGTCTGAATTTATGAAGAAAGCGCTAAGTATGAGAAACTTAGGCTTGAAAGGGGGAAATAGAACTTCTTGAATGAGATATGAGTGCTCCTAAGTAAAGCAGACCTTTACTTAGGCAAATGTTATGAAACATGATGAAACTAAGAGATGTCAAGTAGATCTTGACCTCTTTAGGGAAATTAGTAAATGACTTTGGGGAATAGGAAGAAAGGGGAGTTAGACATGCCTTGCTTGAGCTGCTCCGAGGGAAAATTGCCTCATAATTGTGATCTGAATAGATCTAACACTTGAAAACATGAAACTGATCACAATCATTGATTCTGCAACCACAAAACTACCTACCCAGCCTACTTGCCTAGCATTTTCTCTTCTTTTTGGTTTGGGTGCACTTGAACTAGCATACCCAGCTTTTCATTCTTTTTTTCTTGCTTTCCTCCTATCTAAATCTACACTTATTGCATCCAGGGGCTCAAATTAAGCTGTTGAGCACCCTTGTTTCTCTACCTATCTACAAATCTGCCGTGATTAAGCTGTTTGGATAGATATTCATTATCTATATTCTAAAACAAGAAATTGAAACCTAGGGAGGCCAAGATTAAGCTGTTTGGCCTTCCCTTAACTGAAAACTCATCAAAAATGGATTAACACATCAAAATTTGGAATACAGCAGTGGCATTTAGACTAGCACACTCTCATGGCCTCTTATTTGGCCTCTTTTGGAAATATGAAGCATTGCAGAATGCAAAGTATGACATATTTGGCATGTAAAAATGTCAATCATGAAATATGAACACCTGTTGCAACACGAGGCTAACAGTGGCTCCACTTGGGATGACTTTTCCTTGTGAAAAGTCAAGAACAACAGGTTAGATTGCCTTGATATTCTATTGTTGTTGTGGACTGAAAAATTTCTTTGTGCTGGCTGCTAAAGGACTGGAATTTTGAGATCTGGACAGCACTTTTCTCAACTGAATTACTGTGAACCATATAGCATCGCCTGCTTTCTTCTGCGTGCTTAATGTTATGTACAATGTTTCCTGAGCACTGCCCTTTGAAATAGTCTCAAAACATGGATCAAAACTGAGGTATTTTCCTTTAACTCTGTCTTTGAAAAGGTCGCTGATGTAAAACCAAAAAATGTTCCTCCCTTTTGATGCTATTGACTGAAGTTGTGGAAGCCTGATTGCAGCACTTTTAATTGAATTTGCTGTGATATACAACAGCGCTCTTGTTGTCTTCTGAGCGCTCTAAATATCCAAAACTGCCCTGAGTGCCGATCTCCAATATGATTCAAAACAAAGAACATAAGGAGCATTCCCTTTTGCTGGTTGTCAGATGATTGAAGTTTAGAATTCTGAACGCAGCCTCCCTTTAACCGAATCGCTGTAAAGTACAGCACTGCCTTAGATTATATCTCAATTAGCCCTGAGCATCCTTCTATCATTTGTTTGAAAACGAGGATCGAATATGGATAATTTCTCTTTGAAATCAATTTCACAAGAACAGAGAGATGGGTGCTGCGTTCTATTGCTCCTTTCACTCAAAACTGCGCTGTGCACTTATGCTGAAACCAATGAAAAAAACAGAGCTTTGTAATGGATGTCTTGCATGGGTTCTGCCTTTACAATCTTGCTGCGCTGTTCTCCTGAAGTTAATGCTATGGTCAGAGCGTTTAAAATGTATGACTGCCTTGCTCTATCTCCATAACTTCGTTGCTCGGTTCCAAGCAATCGGATTGCTTATACAAACATAAAAAAGGAAAACGCTGACATATATACAAACACTAATATACAAATATATACACCGAGCATTGTATCCCTTAAAAGGGGTCTCGATAATGTTTCAACATTTAGCCATTTACAGGGCCTTCTTCAACTGTGCTGTCATCTCTAGATTTGAGAAAATACGTGTTATTGCCCTGCACAACTGAAATAATAAAGAGGCCTTTCCACAGGGAGTCGAATTTGACATGCTTTCCTTTGTCCTCTATTCTTGAATCCCATCTTAAAACTTTGTTGCCAACACAGAAATCGTCAGCCTTAGTCCTCTTGTCAAATACTTTCTTTAGCTTGTCTTGCAAAGACTACGCTCTGTGATAGACTTTCTCTCTTGTCTGCTGCAAATGAATGGTTTGATTTATCCTCCTTTGCATATCATTTGGCTCAGCTTGGATCTCTTGCAGTGGCTTGACAACAGGGATTCCCAGAGATGAAGGAAATCTGGCCTCCATGCCATATACTAGCTCATATGGGCTCATCCCAATGGATCTCTTGGTTGATAATGTATCTGCCCATAGGGCATTTACAAGCTTTTTGTGCCAGTTCTTCTTGTTCTCCTCTAAGACCTTCTTGATGATGTTAATCAAACTGTTGTTGGATGATTCGGCCAAGCCATTACCTTGAGGGTAATAGGCTGTGGAGTGACCTAAGGTAATGTGGAATTTATGGCAAAAATTGATCATTTTCTTGGATTTGAAGGCAGCAACGTTGTCTGTAATGATCCTTTCAGGGCAGCCAAACCTAGATAGAATGTTGGTCTTAAGGAATTGGATAATGATGGAGTCATTGGCCTGCCTACATGGGATGGCTTCAATCCACTTGGTGAAATAGTCTGTGGCTGTGAGAATCCACTTATGCTGGCCTGAGGAAGAGGGATGGATTTCTCCAATGAAGTCAAGACCCCATTGTTGAAAAGGCTTTTCGGTTGAGATGGGCTTAAGGGGCAAGGGCAGCAGCTTTCTTTTGCCCTCAAAGATTTGGCATTTGTGGCATGAGATAGCAAACTTTTTGACATCTGCAAATAGAAAGGGCCAATAAAAACCAGCCCTTGAAATCTTATCAGTAGTGGACTTCCAATAAAAATGTCCTCCACAGTCACCTGCATGGAATTCTTTCATAACACTATCAGTTTCATTCATAGTTAAACAATTAAGTAATATGCCTTCATGGTTCTTCCAGAACAAAGCACTATCTATGACACAAAATTTTGAAGCCTTCATTTTTAAAAATCTCTTTTTGGTCCTGGACAATCTTGGGGGAGCAAACAGGTTTAACAATATAAAAAAATATCAGCATACCATGGGGATTTCAAGAAGGTTTCACTGATCTGTGGAGTCGCTAGCTCCTATTCATTGTCCAGCTGGTTGATGTCTAAGGCTTGAAAATTTGTTTCAGACATCAGTTTGGCCAAACCTTGTCCCTTTATCAGCTTGGCGGGCTTTATCTCAATGTCATACTCAAGGATATTGGCAATCCATTTGCCTCTTTTGCCTTCTAATCCCTCTTGAGTTAATATGTCTTTTACAACAGCATTTGGGACATAGGCAATCACATGTGAATATAAAATGTAAACTCGGAAATCTTTGATTGCTTTAACAAGGGCATAGGCTTGCTTCTCCATGATTTGGTACTTTAAAGGGGCATCCCTAAGGGCTCGGCTGAAAAAAGCAATTGGCTTTTCATTTCCTTGGTCATCCTTTTGCAAAAGGACAATAACAATGGTGTGTTCAGATGCAAATGAAAAAATGATGAAATCCTTATCAAATTGAGGGCTTGTGAGGATTGGAGCTTGGGTTAATGCAGTTTTTATGCCCTCAAAGGCTTGCTTAGCCTCTAAGGTCCATTTTACCTTGGAATCCTTCTTTAACATGTTATTTAGCATTCTAGTTAACTCAGCTAAGTTTGGGATGAATCTCCTTAGGAAATTTGCAACTCTTTGATGTTTATTGGATAAGGGATTTGAAGGATGGCTTGAATTCTTTCAGGATCAATGCTAATCCCATCTTTTGAAATGATATGGCCTAGCAATTTTCCTTCTTCAAGGCCAAATAAAGACTTCTTGGGGTTCAAGGAAATGCCATATTTCCTACATCTTAGGAACACTTGTCCCAAATGTTTTAGGTGCTCTTGATCAGATTTGGAGAAAGGGGTAAGGTCATCAAGATAGACAACCAAGAAATTAGTTCTCTCCGAGAGGTTTTTTGGAAGGGAATTTTGCCCGTCCCTTCGGTAGTGTTCGATGGGTTCCGGTTCGCTGAGGTCGATGGTCAAACCAAGAGCCTGAATGTTGCTCAGTGGGCGCTCTAATAAGTTAAGCAGGGATAGCTTCCTCGAGTCTGTTTCGGGGCCGTTTCTTAGGCCAACTAACGGGTCCCTGGTCTAGGCATAAGCGGGTCCCGTCGGCAACCGAACTCCGAGGGTCCTGATAAGGGTAGGCCGGTTTCCAAATAATTGAAGCGACGGGCAGGTGGGTAATCAGCAGGTTGAGGTGATTGATCCGTTCAAGGTAGAGCGTCTGTTTCCAGTACTGCTGGCTGGGATCCCTGAACGGGAAGATAGCTTGTTAATCCATGACCTAACGACTGAACAAGGGGAGAGTAATGGGAACATGAGGTAGTTATTTATCAAACAGATCCATCCCTCCCAACCAACCAAAGGAACTTTAGTGAAACACTCGACTATGGCCATATGTCCGTATTTTTTCGAGGAGAGTAGGAGCTTCAGTTGACCTTATTGGCTCAGCAGCTGGGGTAGAAAAGGTGGGGACAAATAAAGTTTCCTGAGCATCAGTAGTAGTATAGTTTGTTTTAGTTGTTCCATATCCTAGTGTATTTGACACAACACTAGTTTACCCAGTAGCAAAGATGTGTGTAGATACAAGTACAGATAGAGAAGCAATGTATAAGTTACCAAAGAAAGAAGATGCTACAACATGACTTGACCAATGGGAGAGGATGTGCAAGTAGGGCTCGACTGTTAAGGAGAGGTATGTTAAGTGAATCGAATAATGGGAGAGGAGTTGGAAGATTTACCCCCTGGGGGAAAGGATCACTTGCATAACACTAATACCATAATCAACTCATTGAATTACAGTGGTTAGACAATCATAGTAAAACAAGATGTCTGTTATAGATATATTAGTACTCTAATTACTGTCACTCTTACTGAGCTCATATCTCATCAAGCTAGTCTCAATACCCTATGAGTACAAGCATGTTATAAGGGTTCGTATATGGTATCTCTAAGCTTATAAGGCTAACTTACATGCTTTGATCTAATGCCATAGTGTTAAAGGTTACTCTTACACCATATAAACTTATATGTAATGGATAACCAATAACTTAGTTATATCAATAAAGTTGTGATTACTTATTGTATCAACGTGATAGGTTGTTTACAAATATGCATCTATATTAAGCTTATAATGGTATAGATATTGATGACACTATACAGTTTATAGAGTGTATTGAAAGTGAGAACAAATTTAAGCAAGTAGTATGTAATAGTTATTGCCCATGCTATCTCCGTAATTAGGAAACACTTAACATGTTAAAGATCAGTAGTTGTCATAAATATGTAAATCATTGTTCATTATGTACTAAGATCTTACCTATTTGAATTCGTTTATAGGTATCATAAACGTATGCCAATAATTATGGTATTCCTTATGTGTGAAAGCATTATGATAGGGTATTGAGACCTAACTAGTGTAAAACAAGGGTATACATATGGTGTATAGTGTGTAATGATTGGGTTACTCTATCTTAAGTAACAATTATGACAGATATTATATGTATTACATAGATCACAAAACAAGGTAGTAGTAGTTACGAACTTATGAATAGTTATAGTACCACTCTTAGAGAAGTGAGTGCAAAGAGGTATACAGGTTATAATGGCAATTAAAGAGGTGTTCAAGCTGATCTCTGCTTTATAATTGTATTCATTCTAGTAGTGATTACGTAACAAGCTGGTTATATTCGTAATAAGTGTGTTTCTAAGCTGCTTACAAACACAAACACAAGGGCATTACTAGATAAGTTGTACTCTTTCTCAATACATATATGTGTGATTAGGTATAATCAATCGCTCCATGGTTAATTATGGATATACTTAATCTTACATCATAGTATAATCTAAGCATAAGTAAGCAAGAAGTGATGATATCGATGTTCTGTAAACATAATAAAGCTTACATACCCCTAGTAATGGAATCGGAACAACTTCATGTTATGATTGATTACAAACTACTAGTTATGGAACATGCGATAATCTTATTCCAGTACCAAAGTTGGTCATTTCTTACAAGTATCATAGGCTATTAGTACTTTTAATCTTTGCTTGTTCTTCATGTATTAGTGTTGGAACCATTATGCTTGATAAGTATGAGTATTCAATGGGTATCAATCCTACGCGAGTGATTAGTACTAGTATGATAGGTAATAATCTTACTTCCTTTGATTGATTTAAACCAAATCCATTACATAAGCCTTAGTGATACTCTATTCATAGACTTGATAATTAATCTCAAATACATGGGATTGGTTCTATCTCCATTATATGTTAGATAATTCATTATTTCATATTAGTTAGAGATGTATCAGCATATCCCTAATAATTGAGGCTAGTATAACTATTGAACTATATCCTTTCTGTAATCTAAATGATGCTTTACTCTAGTAACTCCAAGCTATTTTCATTTCCCTAATATGAAGGTTATAGTATTCTAGATTTATTAGCATAAGTATTGATTATTACTACTTGTGTTGACATAGAGATATGACATAAAGTGTATGATGTATAGGTAACTTAGCTGTAATCTATCCCTAAGATAAGTGATTATAGATACATGTACTTTATATTCATTGCTTACTAAATAGGATTATTAGTGATCATATTAGTTTGAATGCAATAGTAATGAATCTCAATCAAAATCATTATGGGTTTCATTCTACCACAAGCAGAAGAAAGGAGAGAAGATTGTATAAGTTGGTGTTAACCCTATACAATCTATTATAGATATAATGTGTAGATTAGCTATCAAATAGGATAAGTTTCATTGATTCGTATATAGATTTAAGTATCAATATATCCCTAATTATTATTCTATGGGTAAATCAACTTCCATGGATATTGAACCCTATTAAGAACAATGCTTACCTGTCTCTACTTGATCTCTTCTTAGTACTGCCATTACATGTTACTAGTCCTATCAATTCCCTTAGTTCCATATTCATTTTAGCCATGAATCTTCTCCTAGAACCAGTGTAATTAGGTAGAGATAGTAGTATAACAATGATGTTAAATAAGGTATGGTATTAGTACTACAACCATGATGTTCAATAAGGTATGGTATTAGTACTACAATATAACCACCATCTTACCATAATGATCTATATTACCACAACTGAGTAAAAGGATGAGGTTAATCATATTACCATTATTATGGGATTAAAGGGGAAACACCATACTTATTATGATACGTGGTAAAATAACACTAATGGAATAAAACCATTACTATTCTGAGATCATATATTGGATCACCTTATGTCCCAACAATATACAGGTATAAGATATGATAACCTACAAATTTCTAGATAATAAAGTATGCTATGTAACCCAATTTACATAACATATAATCAAGAGAAGAGTAAGATATATATAACATCATGTGAAGTAATTACATTGATATAAGTGAATCCCAGTGCTTAGAGCATATACATAGATACTAAGTCCATTGAATAGAGCAAGAGCTTATCCTATTCGATTACCATATATAATATATACTGTGATTGACAATACACGATATAAGTCTAATTAATATGATGGGAAAAATACTAGGAGAAGAAGGAGAAACATGGTAATACACTAAAAAGAGATTTGATAAGGTTTCCACTAGGGCTTGATTAGACATGAGCTAGGATCCACTGTATTAGTACTAGTATGAAAGGTAATGATGACACCAGGACTCATATTGACCATGTGCTCAATGTAATCACATTACTAGGAGGCTATGATCTGTACTATATGTTTCATATTGGTTGTTGACTTCCTTATAACTACCATTCCATATGTGTATGCCTTTTCACGTTTCCTTATTCATTGCATTCCACAGTATTCGTACAAGCTACAATATGGTGAAATTATGCAGTAGTAGTAATAATACCAATCTCATTTCCATAATATAGGTAATATGTATAACTACCACATATATTCAGTAAGATGGATGTATGTTATAGATATCAAATATTGTTAACACCCATATATTTGATGTATTTATAGGGTCTATTGATTAGGGTAACACAATAGCCACATGTACATAAATCGGTACAATGTGAACACCCTATGTATTTCATGTGTTCATTGGTTCTATTGATTAGGGAGATACACTCACTACATGTACATAAATCGGTACAACTTAAGCACATTGACCTATCATCTATATGAAAATCCTATGGAATTAGTACTACATAGCTCTACCATTATCCGAGTCCCAAGAGGAGATTGTTGTATGAGTATAACATATGATTAGAAGCAAGCGTATTTACTCGTGACGATACAATGGTTATTAGAAGGTGATTGAATACCATGTAACTAATGGAACACACATGATCTTCTTGGTAAAGAAGATGTTATATGAGGTCTTTAGGACCAACTATAATAGCTTGGATACCATCTATATTGAGAACACAAGGTTAGTAATCATACTAGTATCTACCTTATATATGTAATATAGAAACATTGGAATTACGCCCTTAGTGAAGCTTCTATCCTATTATGTAATCAATGACATAGTAATAGATGTCATTGATTTTACGTACATTACAGAGAAACACATACACTCGTACTAATGGTGTTAGCTCTAACCATGTTTTATATGGAATGATTTATCCCTAATGATTACCTTAAGCTTAACTGCTATGTTATGCTTACTATGCTCACTAATTTGACATAAGTTTCAACATGCTTCTTTAGGGAACAAGTTGGTATGTAAGTGGATATTGGACGTAGATGTTTCCATATTTATGTGATATGCATAAGTAGTATGGATTTATCACTAATAAAATTATACATAATTACGTATGTTCTATTAATTACAAGCATTACTAGAATCTCACTACTATAAGTGGTAACATGACTGGTATATAAGGTAAGTATGAGCTTATTTGTCATTTTACTTAATTAGGAGTAGCACTCTCATTGAAAGCTGCATATGCCCTAACAACCTGATCAGTTAAACTAATAGGAACATCTAGTATTGGTTACACATATCATGTGTTACTATGAAGCTTAACTACGACTTTACCTTGATTATGTAAATATAGGTAACGATAAGGGTTATATCTAAGATGAACACTATTGATGTAACTAATCATTCCCTAAGTTTTACACAGTTGAATTCTCCTTGTAACATACTAGTATAAGAAAATAAGTAACACAAACATTACACTAATTACGAGCTTTGTAATCACTAGTATTATATGTAACCAGAATAGTGGTTGTAACTATAAACATAGCTTTACCTTTATTAGGATAAACAATACCCTTTGAATTCCATTATGGTTTGAGTGTTAAGTATTGTACGCTACTCTAAGTTGATCTATAAAACTGTATTGACTCTTGTTGATATATCACAACCACCTATCGTATTTAGCTTATCGATATAGCTTATTCCTATAGTCATTGCCCTATCTCTATCTAATACTCAGATGTGGTTGGTTAACTAGTACAAATCCCATATATAAGATGAACATCATGGTTATAGTAGTAATACCATATCTAATTAGAATATAATGGTAATAACATTGCTAGATATGCCCAATTTTACATAGTAGGATATACAGATAGATCAATAAGAAAAGGGAACAAGAGATAGTGACAAAATTCTACATATCAAAGGGCAGAGTCAATATCACTAGTATCATGTATAAGCTAATCATACCTCCATAATGTATAGTACTAGTAATAATACGATGCTTATTGAAAGGTGATGAATTCGTTACAGGTTCATATATGATAAACATGATAGTCATGTTAGCTTATTTACATGTTATATAAGTTATACCCAGAACAATGAATACTAAGAGGTACATACCTGTATATAATGAGGTGATCAAGCTTGGTACTAAGCCCAATAAGGTAATGTAAATAGCATAGTTTACATAATTAACCATATAGGTAAGATAGATTAATCATATATAGGGAATGAGTAAGATTAGTCACATGTGATTACTGGTACTTTGTTATGGGAGCTAATCCCGTAATAAACAATAATGGAGTAGACTAGATATAAGAGTAGCCATATACCAACTTATTTGATTCATTATGAGTACTAATACAATTATTTTCTACAATAAGGAGATACTTATAAAGCATAATCATACAATACATGTTATTGATTACAGTAGAGCCAACTGACTGGGTTACTCTTATTGAATAGGCTCTATTATAGACACCGTGTTTACAGTAAACTAGTGTGATTCCCATAGGCAATAGAGGTAAGTATTAGATATGTAACAACTAGTATTACAATTTACATGATGTAGAACCTCTCGCCTTTTATTCTAGTGGTTACTTACTTGTATGTTATATAGATATATGTTTACACTATACATAATACACATAAACTAGTATGGGTTTAATGCCAGCTCTTAGTTACCCTTGTATAAACATTGTATAAGTTAGAGCTATATCAGTCTAACCAATCACAACCATGTTCCACTAGATGGAATTGGACCATCACGAATATGAATACCTCCATGTCGTTCGATGAAACCTATTTCTTCCTATACCTTGATGACTCTCTCCTGGCTGGATTCCGATCTCCCAAGCCACCAAAAGAAGGGGGGATGAATCTTAGGACCCTCACCATATCAGGACTTATTTGACATGCCCCTCACAGACTACGGTCGAATAAGGGGTGAATAGTAGTGGAATGTAAAATAAGTGGATAGTGGCAGATAGTAAAGGTAATGAAAGGTAATGAAGGTAATGTGCATGAAAGGATAGATAGAATAGCCCGCAGAGCGATAGGGGGTACAGTAGGTGTAACAATGGTAGGTGTAATGCCTGCCAAGCTTGTAAGTCGTTCTTGCCCTGACCTATCCCAGAGCGGTAATTCGCCCTTATTCTTTCTATGGATGGGGAAGCAAGCCACGTTCGACTTGCATGTGTTAAGCATATAGCTAGCGTTCGTTCTGAGCCAGGATCAAACTCTTTTTTTGAGTATGATCTATTTTGAGCATCAAATGCCCCTCACCCATATGAATGAGTGAGCGACCGATGGCGGCCTTGACAGTCGAGCCCCTCACCATATGAATAGTGAGTGACCCCTCACCATCGGAATAGTGAGTGGCTCCGCCCCTAAATAATATAGGGCCTTTCGAATGCCGGCAGCCTTAATATTCATATATTATATATGTCATTACGGTCATGATCGAATTCATGACGATCTCCCTGCCTGAATGAGATAGGTAATTACGCTTTAGCAGATCATGCATATATTATATATGTCATTATGCTATTTTGAGAGATCGAATTGTGAACTTCTTCCATCCGGACCTTCTCTCACTCACATCTCTCTGGTCATGTATGAAATGACATATATAATGATCAGTCATAAATCTCTCTCCTTGCACTAGGAAGCGCAAGACCCTCCGGACCTTCTCTCAGGAGCATCTCTCTGGTTCAGAAATGACATATGCCCATATCTGGAATGACCGCTTCTTGCATCTTACCTCTCCTATTGTCGAGAGTTCGACAGGCTCACCCTGCTGGCGGCCTTAGATTGAGAGCCTGCTTACGCATCCTCTCGATGGCGGCCCTCTCCTCTCCTCTCCCTTATGGTCGAGCCCCCTAAAGGGACGGAGTCACTCACTATTCATATGGTGAGGGTCCTCTCCTCTCCCTCTCCTTAACAGTCAAGTACCTAAAGGTCCTCTCCTTAACAGTCGAGCCTGCTTACGCATCCTCTCCCTATGGTCGAGCACCTAAAGGTCCTTATGGTCGAGTACCTAAAGGTCCTCTCCCTATGGTCGAGCCTGCTTACGCATCCTTAACAGTCGAGCATGCTTACGCATCCTACTAATTTGGCCATTTTAGCTTGGCGGAGGTTTTCACATCTTTCCCTTCAATTTACTTATTCGACGTCGTGTCTTTATATACGCTATTTCCGTAACCCTAAGTGGATCCAGTCGGTTAAGCGCGAAGCCCTCTCCTCTCCCTCTCCTTAATAGTTGAGCACCTAAAGGGTTTTAACTCTCACTCATCATATGGGTGAGGGACGGAGTCACTCACTATTCATATGGTGAGGTCCTCTCCTCTCCTCTCCTCTCCCTCTCCTTAACAGTCGAGTACCTAAAGGTCCTTATGGTCGAGCACCTAAAGGTCCTCTCCTTAACAGTCGAGCCTGCTTACGCATCCTCTCCCTTGGGGTCGAGTACCTAAAGGTCCTTAACAGTCGAGTACCTAAAGGTCCTCTCCTTAACAGTCGAGCCTGCTTACGCATCCTTAACAGTCGAGCCTGCTTACGCATCCTTATGGTCGAGCACCCTAAAGGGTCCTTAACAGTCGAGCACCTAAAGGTCCTTATGGTCGAGCACCTAAAGGTCCTTAACAGTCGAGCCTGCTTACGCATCCTAACCGGTTGGTTCAGAGAGGGATAAAAGCGTGGGGAGTGGATCCAGTTGGTTCCGCGCCCTAATCTTATCAGCGCATCGATCAAGTCGGTTCAGAGAGAAAGAGCGAAGCCCTAACCAGCGCATCATGGGAGTGGATCCAGTCGGTTCAGAGAAAAGCGCGGGGAGTGGATCCAGTCGGTTCAGATAAAAGCGCGGGGAGTGGATCCAGTCGGTTCAGAGAAAAGCGCGGGGAGTGGATCCAGTCGGTTCAGAGAAAAGCGCGGGGAGTGGATCCAGTTAGGCTGAGAGAGAGAAAGGGGAATGGATCCTGATCAGTGGACCCGTATCCGTCCTCCGTCTCATCTCCGTCCTCCGTATCCGTCCTCCGTCTCCATCCTCTCCTCTCCCTCTCCCTTATGGTCGAGTACCTAAAGGTCCTCTCCTCTCCTTATTAGTCGAGCCCCCTAAAGGGTCCTTAACAGTCGAGCCTGCTTACGCATCCTAATGGTCCATATGAGTTAATATGATTGCTATAATAGAGAGAGTATAAGGTTATTAGTAGTGAATAAGGTGATATCCTTAATCCTGTGAAAGCTCTTAGATCAAGCTAATCTAGTGTATTCAATCATCATTACTTATGGATATGCTCACACTAGTAACATGATGTCCTTCATGCTTATTGATTATAACAAGGTGTAAAGTACTATGAGATTATAATATTGATGTGTATTGATTAGGTATAAACATAAAGCATGTAGAATGATTAGTATTACTTACATATGTAATCACATTTCCTTTATCGTGTTATGGATACACATAAGCTATACATATCACTTTAATTAACATGATGGAATATACTAGTATTGCTACCATTGAGACCCATTCCATTACTGCTAATCATGGTGGATATGATGGGTACAAACTAGAGCTTAATGTATACAAGTGAAAGCATAATGATTAACCCTATTCAATATTTTAGTAGTATAAGGAGTACAAAACTTACATATAACTTACACCACTGTATGTGTATTACTAATAGTATTAGGATGAATAATTGATGAAACACCTTAATGTAATAGTTTGTTGGAACTGAAACAAGAATATCTATAGGATGGGATGATGAGAAGTAATTTCCAGAGGCTAGAGAAAGTATGATGAGAAATTTATCATTTTCCCAGATTAAAAATGACTTTAATTAGTCACTTAATTAAATAAACGAAGGGGAAAATAATTAATTGAAGGAAAAAGGGAAAAAGTGACTTAAGTGAAATAAATTAAAATTAAAAGTCACTTAGATGGAGTCAAGGGGGATATTCTAGAATAATATTAAATTAATGAAAATATAATACTTCTAGAAGAATGGAGATCTATCCATCGAGTCTTTTGAAAGGAGGCGGAGGAGATTATTTGGGACATCTTGGTTTGGTTGATCATTTTTATAGTGAGGGTTGGAGAGCAGAGTTCCCAACTTTAGCTAAGCCCCTTCTTGGTTTTTGGTAAACCTCCCACAAAGTCAATGGAAATTCTTTCTCAATAATGAGAAGGTACATATAAGGGATGGTATATACCCTATTTCCTATTACTGACCTTGCTAGTACAAAAAAAAATACATCCTCTAATGGAGCTAGCTACATCTTCCTGCATCCTAGGCTAGTACACATACTTATGCAAATTGGAATTTTTTTTCCCATCACCAAAATTCCCTACAACCTTGGAGGTGTGAGCCTCTCTAATTAGTTGTAATCGCTCACCTTTAGGAACACATAACTTGCCCAAGTTGTAGAGTAACCTGTTTTGGAGATGATAGTCAATTGTGTTGTCACCACCGTCTACATGAATCTGGCCCTATAATTGTTGATTCACCTCCTTGAAGTTCCTCTATATATGCCTCTACTTAATGTTGTGATACATGGTCCAATTATCTCTTGCTACTTTTTAATCTAAAATATGTATCTAATCTCTTTACAAAACCAAAGTTTTTTTATAGTAAGTTTTCAAAGAAGTGGTAAAAATATGCAAAACCTATTAAGAAGAGAATGCATTTTATGTTTTAACATAATCATCATTAATATAAATATGAGTAAGTAAAGCTGCAAAAAAGACAATGCCTTATCTCATAGACCCTTCATGGACTTTATTGCAAATAAAAAAACATTTACACTTAAGTTTCCTAAATCTAAATCACAATTTTCTAATGTCTAGTGGCTGATAATAGAATGTCGCAAAACCCTTTTTAAATTTCTCAATATTTTATAGAATTGGCGAGTGTAAGGATGGTGCATAATGCTATATAGTATAACTTGTTATGCTTACAATCTTGAAGCAATTACAAATGTTTATAGTGAATTCTATTTTTTTTAATATTTGTTTATTGTTATTATATATATAACTATTTTCCCTTGAAAAATTTATGGTTGCACTGCAGTTGTCTCGAGAACACGTCAGGGTGCATTCTATCCATCATAGGGGATTCTCACTCCTAATGTTTACTTCTATGAATCCACTAATATTCTTGTTTGAAATTGTAGTTTGCTAATTTTTGGCAATCTATTCTTCTTTACCTTTAATAGTTGTTGCTCAAAAGAATGCCATTATGAAGATTTTGGCCTTTTTTTTTATTCTTTTTTAAGTTAAACTCATATTTGAACACATAAATTTACAAAGACCTTCCTTATTAACAAACTTGACATTAAAATGTTGTATTTTAAAAAAATTCAATCCTTAATTTCATCTCAACCTTTTCTTTAAAGTATTGGTTTATCCAATAAAACTTTACTTTACTAATGTACATGCATATATAAAAATACCAAGATTAATCTTATTAGTCCCTGCCTCATTAGGGACTATACCATTTGCCTCACAGTCAAATTGCATTGAAACTACATAATTTGATATTTTTTTTCACTTTTACCAAAGTTCCATGAAAATGCTCAATATTTCAATTTTCTTGTAAATTCAAAAATAAATTTGCAATTTTCTGGAAATCTTAGTTCTAATTTTTTATTGGATCAATTGGTTTTGATGGGACATAGTTCCCTTGGTGGAGAGCATTTTATTTTTGGTATTTGTCAATCCCTAACAATTCATTTAGAAAAAAACAAAGCTAATTTTCTGAGTGGCTAGCCCATTGGTGAGTGCTCTAACACTGACACTGTTATGACTAACCCTGCTATTCTTAACGCTGCTAATGATCTTCCCAATCTTACAGGTCCCTTATGTGGGTGGAGGGGAAAGCTCCGCACACTACTGAAGAGAAAATCTCTGCACACTGGCTTCTGACACCTTACAATTCTCTACACAATTAGTTTCAGACAACTTTTGCATCCCTGCAAAATACCATTCTCTGAAATCCTGAGTTTGTGCGAAGAGATATTAACAATTAAAAGCCTCCAAAAATATATTAACTTGGAACACAAATATTCCACACACTGGATTCTCACACATTACAATTAAAAACTATATATTCAAATTATTACAAATGTAATTTTAACTCAATCCAACTTTAGCCCCAAGAGTTAGCTCAATCGGTCAAATCAAGTGCCTCGCCAATGGGAGGTCAGAGGGTCGAATCCCGAAAGCTCTTGGGGTTAGGTCAGTAAATAGGCCGGGGGTGTTGATGCCCTTCGGGTGGCGTCCACTCAGTGTTTAAAAACCCTGGACGTAGCGGCTACCCACTGACCCGGGTATCCGTGAACCTGTAAGTGAAAAAAACTCAATCCAACTTTAAACTATATTTTCAAATTATTAAAATTTTAATTGCACAACACATGAATTGTTGTGCGTGGGTTGTGCGGGAGTGCAGAGAAAACACATTTCTCCGCACAATTGACTTCTTCGCACTACTACTTCAAACTATATCTTATCCTTTATTATGCTTATGTTTGACGTGATAAATCGTTCCTTTATAATGTTTTCTAATTTTGAAAACATGAATAAAACTACATATTCAAATTATTAAAAATGTAATTGTTTTTTAATTTTGAAAACATAAATAAAACTATATATTTAAATTATTAAAAACATAATTGTAACTCAATCCTGTTAATTTTTTATATTGTTCTATGTTGTTTCAATTACTTTAGCCCAATTCAATTCTTCAATTATATTTTCTTCCAATTATTAGCAATGTTTCCAATCATAAACAATAATTGAAGATAGAACAATAAATGCAATGACAAAGGAGACAATAACACAACCACAAGAGACACCAGATTAGTCAAAGACCAGACCAAAAACCCCACTAGGGGGAAAACCCTTTCAAATATTCTTCTTATTAGCTTGTCATAAAATGTTTTAGTAGAGAGTATAATGAGCCCAATACAAAATCATCCATGAAATATTTACCTAATACAATTATGAAATAGACTTCTAGAATCATTGTACAACAGAGATAAACCTTCTAGCCTTCGTCAACTGTGGGCAATAGTCAAACCCTAGCTCAAAGCCCCAGTAACACTGATGAAGGTTTCATACAAGTGATTATCACTGCCTAGTTGCTCCCTTAAGCCCTGCAAGTGAGCGACTGTGGTAAGATCTTCATAGTGTCAAGCGTGCAATCAAAAAACATAAACCCTAAACACATAATTTTAGACCTTGTGCAAGATTTCTTCACCAGACTTGTATGAACAAATTAATAAAAGAAGATAAGAAGAAGATTCTTTATGATGATTTCCAATTGATCTTGAGGTAACTTATATTTATAGGATTCCATGGGTGTCCATTTGATGTTGAGGTTGACATGACCAAATGTGCATGTGTGGGTACATAAATTCAAAATCCAACTTCTGCTTGTCCAAATGAGATGATCTTTAGGTCAATTTTGGTACTCTCGATAAGAGGAATTCAATGAAATAATCATCCTCATCAAATGATATGTCCAAGGTGGAATTTTACCCTAGTTTCAGAATTTGACAAATCTAGCTTAAAACTATATATTCAAATTATTAAAAACTTAATTGCATAATGAGTGAATGGTTGTGCGAGAGTGCAGTGAAAACACATTTCTCTGCACAATCAACTTCTTTGCACTACTACTGCAAATAATATCTTATCCTTTATTATGTCTACGCTTAACATGAAAAATCATTCCTTTATGATGTTTTTGATTTTGAAAACATGAATAAAACTATATAGCCAAAATATTAAAAACGTCATTGTTTTTTAATTTTGAAAACGTAAATAAAACTATATATTCAAATTATTAAAAACCATAATTGTAACTCAATGCAACTTTGAACTTTATATTCAAATTATTAAAAACTTAATTGCACAACATGAGTGAATTGCTGTAAGGGAGTAAGGAGAAAACACATTTCTTTCGCACAATCAACTTCTCTGCACTACTACTGCAAATGATATCTCTAAGACAATCGCAATTGCCAAAAGCATACCCCTCAAAAATTTCATAGAACATTTGATGTCAATTAAACTATTGCTGAAGCTTGTGTAGAGAGCTTAAAAAGCTTTCAATGTGTAGAGAGATGCTTATGCTTGACGTGATAAATCGTTTATGTATGATTTTTTTTTAATTTTGAAATATAAATAAAACTATATATTCAAATTGTTAAAAACGTAATTGGTTTTTAATTTTGAAAACAAAAATAAAAGTATATAGCAAGCTCCGCACGATGCTAATTCCACGCCCCTTTTCAATGCCAACGAACACTCTTCAGCAATTTGACTTTTTAAATTTGTCATTTCGATTTCAACTGTTTTATTAGTTCCTCCGCACAATGAAAATGAAAGGAAAAATCTCCGCACAAAGCATTCCGATAAAAATATAAATGAAAGAATAAGGAATAGCTAATAGCTATTAATTAATTAGTTGTTCGGAGTTAATTATGAAGCTATAAATGATAACAATACAATAGTAATAAAAAAATGAATAGCAAAACGAACTATAACTATTAATAATTGTAATAAGTAAATAACAACAATAGTTTCCTGAAACTATTACATTTTTGTATTACTATAGCTATTACAAGGAAACCTACTAACCTATAATACTATATCTATTAACTATTTCCATTAATAATTAATAATTAATGAGTTAAACTCTTTACTGCAATAGCTATTACATTTAGCTACTATTAACTTTGCAATAGCAATTACATTGAGTTATTATTAACTTGACTCTTAGTAGACTATTGTGCATTTAATTATAGCTGATAATTCTCCATCATTAATGCTTCTTTTGATAATTATTTTACATGGATAACTTTTATAATACTATAGCTATTTTTTTTTCTCATTAATAGTTAATAAATAATGAGTTAAACTTCGCACTGCAATAGATATTACATTTAATATTATTAACTTGACTATTAATAAACTATTATGCATTTAATTTTTGCTATTAATTCTTTCGCATTGTAATGCAAAGTTTGACTCATTAATTATTATCTATTAATGAAAATGTGAACATTTTTGTTTAATAATAATATTTGTGCATTCATTGTGTGGAAAAGTTGTCCATGTAAAATAATTATAAAAAATAGAGAGAATTAATAGCTATTATTAAATGCACAATAGTGTATTAATAATCAAGTTAATAATATCAAATATAATAACTATTGCAGTGCAAAGTTTAACTCATTAATTATTAACTATTAATGAAAGTGTGAACTAGTAATATTTGTGTTTTTGTTGTGCGGAAAAGTTGTCCATGTAAAATAATTATCAAAAGAAGAAAGCATTAATGCGAGAGAATTAATAGCTACAATTAAATGCACATTAGTCTTTCAATAGTCAAATTAATAATATTAAATGCAATAACTATTGCAGTGTGGAGTTCAACTCATTAATTATTAACTATAATAAAAAAAGTTAATAGCTATAGTATTGTAAAAGTTGTCCATGTAAAATAATTATCAAAATAAAGCATTAATGACAAAGAATTAATAGCTATAATTAAATGCACAATAGTCTATTAATAGTCAAGTTAATAACGGTTAAATGTAATAGCTATTGCACTGTGAAGTTTAACTAATTAATTATTAACTATTGATGAAAATAGTTAATCACTATAGTATTATAGGTTAGTAGGTTTCCTTGTAATAGCTATTGTAGTATAAAATGTAATAGTTTCAACAAACTATTGCTATTGTTTAATTATTACAGTTATTAATAGTTATAATTCATTTTTCCATTCATTTTTCTATTACTATTGTGCTGCTATCATTTATAGCTCCATAATTAACTCTACAAAACTAATTAATTAATAATTATTAGCTATTCTTTATGCTTTCATTTGTATTTTTATCATTAATTCTTTGTGAAGATATTTCTACTTTCATTTTCATTGTGCGGAGGCACTGCTAAAATGGTTTAAATCAAAATAACCAATTTAAAAAGTCAAATGGTTGAAAAGTGTGTTGGCACTAAAAGGGGTATAGAGTTAGAAGTGTGCAGAGCTTTGATATATAGTTTTATTTTTGTTTTCTAAATTAAAATTAAATACGTTTTTAATAATTTGAATATATAGTTTTATTTATGTTTTTGAAATTTAAAAACATCATAAAGAAACGATTTATCACGTCAAGTGTTGTAGCTCCTAGAGACAACCCCTAGGTTGAGAAGAAGGTCAATGCCTAGGACATCTTAGTGTGTTTTTTAAAGAAAGATTCGTTTTTCTCAAGAATTAGAGTTGAAATGACTGAATCTGGTCCATTTACACTTCTCAAAGGAAAAATTCTCTTTACACATATATAGTATTTTGTTCCCAAGAATAAATGCTCATATCTAATGGCCCGCACGTTGGGAATATAGTTTCATTGGTTGTTGTAGTATAGGTGGGAGAAGAAATAAAGAGAAATGAATTTAGTGTAGAGGGCTAATGATAGAATCATATACATTAAATTCTAGTGGAATCATGAAAATATAAATGAAATGAGAGACAAAAACCATGGAGCACAATTAAGGCCTTCAATCCCACACATTACTTTTATCATTTTCCATAACATAACATCGATAAATCTATTGTTTAAGATTGAATCCAATAGCTATAATTACACAATTTATGAGAGGAAAGGAAGACATGAAAATGATAAACATAGAGAGAATTACATACTATAAATCTTAGTGCCTAAAATCACCAAAAATCTTCATTAATCTTTGAGAACAATATACATCTAATGAGTTCCAAAACTCGTAAAATTTACAAAAATACTACAGCCTTTGGAACAAAAAACTGAACCCTTACTATTGAGTTTCTCTTCCCTTTTATAGGGAGAGTCAAAACAAGAACAATTACAAAAATGTCCTAAAGTGCTACAACTGTCTAAGATACTCAATTGTGCGAGTGTGCCACTAGCCTAACTATCCTAATGATTTCATAACAGATTTTATTCCTTCTTGAAAATAAAATATTTATAGTATTACAAAATGACAGTGATATGTCATGATCTCCAAATCGGAAAAATCTTCATTGCTAGCTCGCTGTTGGGTGTGTATCCTGATTATCTTCTTTATTCAAAGGTATCGCCATGTTGGACCCCAGATCCTAAAGGGGCGGTAACACCGCCTGTTTAATTGCCATCAGGGGGTGACAATGATTTTATGAGCCCCCCCTTGGCGTGGGTTCAGGGGCAGTGCCCCCGAAGCTAAAAATAGATCAAAAATTGCCTTGTAAAATATTTTGATTTCGTAGTCAATCCGAGTCATTCATTAGGCATATGATCTGATGGTAGAAGTTATGTTAATTTAGTTTTTTTCCATAGAAGGCAACCCTCGATTTATATGAGGGAATTGTATTGTGGCTGTGTATGAGTATACTGAGTGAGAAAGAGAGAGGAGACTGTGTGAGAGAAAAGAGGAAATTACAATGGATATGTTGTAGGTTGTATCTCTTCATTTTGATAGATAATATAAAAGGAAGGACAGATTGTTTCTCTGTGGACGTAGCCCAAACTAGGTGGACCACATATATCTGAGTCTCTCTTGTTTTATGCGTTTTCTGTGTTTTTGTTTCTGCAATATTTTATGTGTACCATTGATCTGTAATATATAATTTTTCTAACAAGTAGTGTCAGAGTTGAAGGTTTATTTGGTTGATAAACTAGCACGAGAGAAGCGTTCCTGGTTTGAGTGGGAGAAATGGTGGAAGATGGTAGGTTTAGGGTCGAGAAATTTAACCGTCGGAATTACCAGATGTGGAAGATGCAGATGGAAGATTATCAATATCAAAAAGATATGTACTGACCATTGATCTGAAATGATCATATGTTAAAACTGAAGTAGAATTGATTATGCCATTAATGAATAGAATGTTAACTAAAAGTGTTGAAAACGTGAGAACTCCTCGAGAAGAAGACTTTACAACAAATGAGAAAACATAAATAAGATGAAAAACAATAGTGAATATAGCAAATACACAACAATACCAGACAAAAATATTGATTACGGAGTTCATCCCTAATGGACTACGTCTTTGGGTCCGCTTTCAAGATGGGTGACCACTTTATTAGGATTGAAACCAAAGAGGTATATTACACATCAATTTTACTGAATTGAATGTGCATGTAGGCACTTCTAGTCACTGTCATGAGAAATCTCTCTGAACTAGCTTTCCAACGCCTGTCACGGTTCTCAATTCTGACTTTGGATGCTCCTGTTACACTGAAAGCAAAATCGACTATAACCTCTAGAACTTGCATACAAAACCCAAAACCACTCTCCTTCCCTTCAATGAGCAAAAACATCCTTTTAAAACTCTCCAAGTACATTCGAACTCCTTCTTCCCAGTTTAGGAATGAATTGGCTAATTTTAGGGTTTGTTTGGTCTCGGTCTAACCATGTTTGAACACCTAGGGATAAGGTTACATGGTCTTGTTATTAGTTTAATGCCAAAACAATAAAAAACCCAAAAATAGACCTTATAATTAATAGAAAACCATTGGCGGTTTTGCTGATTGGGTGGAGGGGAGACAATGCATGTGATCGTGCCTTCCTCTTCACGGTTTCGGTAATGACGCTGCTTATCTCCGATGGTTTTGTTAACTGCACCTGTTGCAGTCTACCCTGCTCACATGCTAACTGCAAACTGGCAGTTACGGTTAGGAGGATTCCCAAATAGTGACACGGATATGCACTGCAGTCTCCAAACCTGGACGGTTACCTCTGTTCACATGCCAACCATGGTTTAGACCCCGATGCAATTAGACTGACGGTTAACTCCAAGCCTGACGATTTACTCCGACTGTTGTTCACTTGCCTTATCACCGTGGTTCCGCTGCGGTTAACTCCCATGGTTAGGGACTACGGTTAAGGCTCTGACATCTGCGCTTGTTCACATGAACAATGGTCCCCGAGCGGTTTAGGCTGGTGATTTTATTACTGTGTATGGTTTATTTGCAATGTTTAATGTTTTGAATGTAATACAATAGCCCAAGGGTTTAGAACATAGGGTTGGGTTCTTAGGACTTAGGGTTAGGCCTTTGATTTTGTTGTAATGTAATATGTAATATGTTTTCAATAGGTTTTTGTAATGGATTATAATTACAATGTTTTCAATTGTAACATCATGGTCCGAATGTTTTTGACTTAGGTTTAATACATTATGTCTTAGGTGTTAGGTTAATGTGTTAGGTCTTAGATCTTTAGACATAGGTTCTAGGGTTTAGGTTTAGGATTAAACATTTAGAATAGGTGTATTATAGTGTTGTAAAACCAGAAATCATCACCATGTTAGAAGAACCTGAAGAAGGTCATGACGACTATGAAGACCACACCAACCATTGACAACACCTAAACAACTTGAACCACAAACAACACTGTCGAAACTGAATGACACCAGACTGAATGCTGACGACGACTCTGAACTATGTAAGTGATATGACAAGATTCTCCTAGATGAATCCTCTCCACTTGAAAGCTTTTGGACCACAAAAGTTTGACTTAAACAAATAGTCGATGAGGGTAGATCTCCCTCACTTTCCACCTCGCCCTGATGATGTACCAATACATTCGATCAACCACCTGAAAATGATGACCCTGATGATGCTGACCATGACACATTTTGAATCGGTGACCTGTTCCGTCCATTTGTAGTATGAAAAACTTGTGAAGTTGGTTGAACAACCTATTGAACATGGCAATTGATTTCTTTCCACGAAATACCATGAGTTAGTGATTCGTAATCATCTTTGAAAACAGTCTCTACAAGATATTGTTCAATACCATTTACATGTATTAACAATCTATATTGCGGAACGACGGAGACAATCAAAGAAATTTTTGACATCAATATAACTACTTGAATTGATATACTTTCTTGATTCTTGATTACTAAGTGAACTTGCTGTAAGAAACCCATCAAAATGTAATATGGAAACTGCTGCAACTTAGTTTGATTTTGAAAGTATTGAATTAGCTATTGATTTGTTTGAATCACGTTTTCCTTATTCATTAAATGATGTTTCCATTGATTAGCACTTTCCCCTGATGCATAAGTTTCCCTTAAAGGTATTGAATACTTTGACAATGCTTTAGAAAATGATTTGATGTGAAAACAAATAGGCTTCCTCTCCACTTGAAAAGAGGCTTCCAAACTATTTGAAACATGAAATGGTGACACAATACAAGAGAAATTGAACAATGACTTTCCCCAATACTGACCTGCATCCCTGTAACTGTTAATTTCCAAACTTGGATTGAATTGATTCATTCTGACATTAGGAAGAGGAGATTTAAGCATCAATTGTAATTCATGTTGTATTCCCTTCTTATGAGTAAGATGTTTGGTTTCTTTAAATAGAACTGGAAAATTTTCTACCTCTTTGATCAAACTATCTTGAAGCTGAGACTCATAACTTGAACAAACATCATGTTGATTCTTATGTTGTTCCTTTACACACATGATTACAAATCTCTTATTTGAACTTATTAATCACTTCATTTGATTAGCAACAAATAAATTCAAGTGATTTTTGTTTTGATGTGCCCTGGCAATAAATTCAACCCCTTCTTTCTTAAGGTCATATTTATGCTCTCTCCTATAAAATACTGTATCACGATCATAAATATAAGGACTTCCTAAGACAACTCCACATACGTCTACTCAAACCACATCTAATTCCACTTCATCAATGTAATTAGCTGTAATGACAAATATTAATCGACACTGTTTGGTGACTTTTATCTGAGTTGATTTATTTATCCATCCTAATGGGTAAGGTCTTGGATGGTTCTGTGTTTCCAAACCCAAACTCTTAACTAAATATTTAGATATTAGATTGGCCTGTGATCCACTGTCAAACATTGTATCTATCTTTGTATGCTTAGAAGTTATCCTTATGTGAAATAATTCAACTCTTTTATCCTCATTTGAAGGATTTATGTTTGATGAAGATGTAATAGTATTCGAACTTGAACCAGTGTCAGAAGTTTTACCTGTCGTAACCATAGCAGTTATCCTCCTTTCATCACTTGAATTTGAACCTAGATCTTGCTGGACTATTGCAATTGCCTTATTTTCATCCTTCTCCTTAAGGAAATTTTGGGGCTTAAGTTCTGGATGAAGTTTCCAACACTTCGATTCATCATGACCGATTCTATGGCACTGAGAACAAGTAGGTCTTTCCTTCTGAGCTTTCGCTGATTTCTTTCTCTTCGAATTGTTCTTCCCTTTACTATCATTGGAATCTTTGATTTCCAACTCTTTGGATGATTGCGATGAAAAATTGAATGGTCTACCATCTGATTCTATATGTATGGCCTGAACACACACTTCATCAAAATCATGAGGATTAAACATCAATAATGTATGCTACAAATATGAATGTAAACTGCCGATGTATTTTAATAAAGTTTCACGTGTGTGCAATGAAATACCAAGCGCCAATGCTTTCTTTCTGAATTCCTGGGTAAACTCCTGAACACTTTTCCCTTTACCTTTCCTCAAATGCTACCAATAAATAACAACTTGCTGCATGTATCCTAAAGGATAGAATTGTTTCCTAAGAGATTTTAAAAGCTTAGACCATGAAGAGATGACGTTATCCTTCCACTTTACATCTATCTGAGTTTTACTTTGCCACCAGATTAAAGATGTTCCCCCCATTCTAAGTGTAGCTAGCTGAATTTTCGTTTAATCATCAGAAATTTTCCGAATACGACAATACACTTCTAACTGCTTAATCTAGTTATCTAGCTTTTTAGGATTCATTTCGCCACCATAAGTAGGTAACTCAAATTTTACATCAAGTTTTAAAAGAGATGTTTTCTGAGGTTTCTTTTCTGTTTCAGATTCTGCACTGGAACAAGAAGAAGAAGAAGATGATGATGGAGATGATGGAGGTGAAGGTGGTTTATCAACCTTGCCTCTACCTTTTTCCTTCTTCGATGTCTTTGAAGAAGAAGCTGCATCTCTCGCCTTCATATCTTCGTACAGTTCTCCCAACATTTGTTGCATATTCAAGAATGCTTGCTAAAACTATTCATCAGTCATCTTAGTTTTTGGCGTTTCACCTGCATCAAATCCTGTCATGGTTGACTTATGAATGAATCTTCGCTTTCCAATCTCTGGATCAATCTGCTCAAGGATCCCTTCTCCACATTGCAACTTTGACCTGGTTAACATTCAATGGAAAATTGTAAAAATGCAACCTACTCTGATACCAAATTATATGATCTAACATGATCATATGTTAAAATTGAAGTAGAATTGATTATGCCATTAATGAATAGAATGTTAACTGAAAGTGCTGAAAACATGAGAACTAATCGAGAAGAAGACTTTACGACAGATGAAAAAACATAAATAAGATGAAAAACAGTAGTGAAAAAAGAAAATACACAGTGATACCAGACAACAAGATTGATTATGGAGTTCGTCCCTGATGGAATACGTCTCCGGGTCTACTTTCAAGATGGGTGACCGCTTTATTAGGATTGAAACCGAAGAGGTCTATTACACATCAATTTGACCAAACTGAATGTGCACACAGGCACTTTTGGTCATTGTCATGAGAAATCTCTTTGAACCATCTTTCCAACGCCTATCACGGTTCCTAATTCTGACTCTGGATGCTCCTATTACACTGAAAACAAAATCGACTATAACCTCTGGAACCTGCATACAAAACCCAAAACCACTCTCCTCCCCTTCAATGAGAAAAACCATCCTTTTAAAACCCTCCAAGTACATTCAAACTCCTTCTTCCTACTTTAGGAATGAATTGGCTAATTTTAGGGTTTGTTTGGTCTTGGTCTAACCATGTTTGAACACCTAGGGATAAGGTTACATGGTCCTGTTATTAGTTCAATTCCAAAACAATAAAAAACCCAAAAATAGACCTTATCATTAATAGAAAACCGTTGGTGGTTTTGTTGACCGGGTGGAGGGGAGACAACGCATGTGATCATGGCTTCCTCCCGATGGTTTCGATAACGACACGACTTATCTCCTGCAGTTCTGGTGACTACACCTGCTGCGGTCTACCCTGCTCACATGCTGACTGCAACCTGGTGGTTATGGTTAGGAGGATTCCCGAACGGTGACACGGATATTCACTGTGGTCTCCAAACCTAGACGGTTACCTCTGTTGACATGCAAACTGTGGTTTAGACCCTGATGTGGTTAGACCGACGATTGACTCCAAGCCCGGCAGTTTACTCCGACTACTGTTCACATGCCTTATCGCGTGGTTCCGCTGCGGTTAACTCCCACAGTTAGGGACTGTGGTTAAGGCTCTGACATCTGCACTTGTTCACATGAACAATGGTCCCCGTGCAGTTTAGGCCCGCGGTTTTATGATTGTGTATGGTTTATTTGCAATGTTTAATGTTTTGAATGTAATATAATAGCCTGAGGGTTTAGAACATAGGGTTAGGTTCTTAGGAATTAGGGTAGGCCTTTGATTGCGTTGTAATGTAATATGCAATAAGTTTTCAATAGGTTTTTGTAATGGATTATAATTATAATGTTTTCAATTGTAACACCATGGTCTAAATGTTTTGGACTTAGGTTTAATATATTATGTCTTAGGTGTTAGGTCTTATATCTTTAGACATAGGTTCTAGGGTTTAGGTTTAGGATTCAATATTTAGAATAGGTGTATTATAATGTTGTAAAACCAGAAACCATCACCACGTCAGAAGAACCTGAAGAAGGTCATGATGACCATGAAGACCACATCAACCATTGACAACACCTGAACAACTTGAACCACAAACAACATTGTCAAAACTAAATGACACCGGACTGAATGCTGACGACAACTCTGAACTGTGTAACTGATCTGATGAGATCCTCCTGGATCAATCATTGAGTGGAAATACAAAGAAGTTGATGAGTATGATAGGTGCAAAATCATAGCTTCTTGGCATAAATTCACTTGGAACAATAGAACTCTGTTTGGCAGCATCAATGTCATTCAACATTTCAAAGGAAATGACAACAGAGGGTTTAGGGATGGCATTGGCCAAACTATATGAAAAACCCTCGACCTCAAACAAGGTATTTCTTATTAAGAATTTATTTAATATGAAGATGTTAGAAGGTGGATCTATTGTTGATCATTTAAATGAATTTAATATGGTTACCAGTCAGTTAAGTTTTGTAGGGGTGAATTTTGATGATGAAGTTAGGGCTCTTTTATTTCTGTGCTCATTGCCAGAAAGTTGTAATGGTTTAGTTATGGTCATTAGTAACTCTTTCTCTGGATCTAGTATTTTAAAGTTTGATGATGTTGTCGGTTCCATCCTTAGCGTGGAAATGCAACAAAAAAGCTTCGGTGAGACATAAGGTAATGATTTGAATGCTGAGACTAGGGGTAGAAAAATGGAAAGAGGAAAGAGCCCAGGATATCGTAGTAAGTCAAGGAAATGCATATCCAAGTCCAGATCGGGGATAGTGTGCTGGGAATGTGGGAAGAAAGGATGCCTGAAGAAAGACTGTAAGTCTCAGAAGAGAAAAGAAGGAGATGCACAATAAGAAGACAATCATGAAGCAAATGTGACAAGGGGTGTGTTGCAAGATGCTTTGATTCCTTCATTAGAAAATATTATTGATGCGTGGGTGGTAGATTTAAGGGCCTCATTCCATGCCACACCTGATAGGAAACGTTTTCATGATTATGTTCAAGGATATTTTGGACATGTTTGTTTGTGTGATGATAAACTTTGTAAAATTGTTGGAATGGGTAAGGTTTTTATAAAACAATAGAATTGAAACCAATGACTATTAAAGGAGGTAAGGCATGTTCCAGATCTAAACAAAAATCTAATTTCAATAGGGAAGTTAGGTGGTGAAGTTAGTGTGATTACTTTTACAGATAAAACTTGAAAGGTCACTAAAGGAGCCCTGGTAATAGAAAAAGGAGAAAAGTTGGTACATTTTATTTATGTAACGGTATTTCTAATTTTATTAATTCTTTAACCTCCACAGGAGTAGATATAACATTGTGGCATGATAGGCTATGGAACCTGAGTGAGAACGAGATACAAATTCTTCACTCAATAATTTTTTTTCCAGGTTTGAAGCATGTTGATTTGGATTTATGCAAGAATTGTGTTTATGGAAAACAAAAGAGAGTCATATTTCTCAGAGTTGGGAAAGAAAATAAAAATGAAAAATTAGAGCTTGTGCATACATATGTATTGGGGCCTGCTTAGGTATCATCTCTCGATGACTCTCGCTATTATGTTACTTTTATTGATGATGAAACTAGGAAAACCTGGATTTATTGTATTCAGAACAAATATGATGTATTTGATACTTTCAAGAAATGGAAATCTTTGGTTGAGAATGAGACAAGAAATAAGTTGAAGTGTCTTAGATCAGATAATGGAGGATAATATTACAACAAGAAGTTTGATAAGTACTGTTGAGAGCATGGAATTTGTATAGAGACGATAGTTCCAGGAACACCACATGAAAATGGTGTGCCAGAAAGGACGAATAAGAAAATAATGGAGTGTGCAAGGTGCATGAGATTGCATGTGGGATTGCCTTTACAATTTTGGTCAGATTTTGTAGATACTACTATTTATCTAATAAATAGAAGGCCTTCAAATTATTTGGATGGTGGTATTACATAGGAGGCATGCACACGTAAAAAGGTAAATGACTCATTTTTAAAGACTTTCGGTTGTGACATATTTGTACACATTAATAAAGAAAATAGAACAAAGCTTGAGGAAAAATCAAAGAAATGTACCTTGATTAGATATGGTGTTAATAAATTTAGTTATCTCTTATATGATTACGAAATCACAAAATCATTAGGAGTAGAGATGTCATATTCAATGAAAAGGTCTTGTATAAGGATCAGATGCAGGAAAAGAAACAGGAAAAAGAAAACAAAGAATACACAGTGCTTGATGAGATCACTTAAAAATAAAAGGTGCCTGAAAATCATAATGATCAACAACCATAATAACAACAACAACCACAACAACAACATGCACCTCAAACACCTGAAAGTGGTGTTAGAATATCTACCAGGATAAGTAGACCCTTGAACGATACTCTCCTTCATTATATTATGTATTGTTGACTGGCTGTGGTGAACTAGAATGTTATGAAGAAGCAATGCAGGTAGAAAATAGGAAGAAGTGGGAGATAGCCATGAAAGAAGAGATGGACTC
This sequence comes from Pinus tabuliformis, assembly GCA_031772625.1. Lineage (NCBI taxonomy): Eukaryota > Viridiplantae > Streptophyta > Pinopsida > Pinales > Pinaceae > Pinus > Pinus tabuliformis. Next base: position 944,175,638 of record CM062811.1, on the reverse strand, counting down.
CTTGGTACATAACTGGACTTGGGACTTAGTAAGGTTTCCTGTAGGTAAAACAAAACTGCAGAATAAATGGGTTTACAGGTTGAAGGAAGAAGATGGAGGTAGAAAAAGGTATTGTTAGAAAATTATATATTATAGAGCAATGGAACACATAAAATATATTGCAGAAATATAAAAACAGAAAACACATAAAGCAAGGGAGACACAGATATTCGTGGTTCACCCAATTTGGGCTACGTCCACGGAGAAACAGCCAGTCCTTCCTTTTATATTTTCCAGCAAAATGAAGAGATACAACCTACTGCAGATCCACTGTAATTCCCTCTTTGCTCTCACACAATCTCCTCTCTCTTTCTCGCTCAGAATACAGATCTACATAAACACAATACAATTCCCTCATATATAGAGAGGGGTTGCCTTCTAGGGTGAAAAACCCTAAATTAAACATAACTTCTACCATTAGATCTCTGTGTAATGAACGGTCCAGATTGACTACGAAATTACAAAATTTTACAAGACAATTTTACATCTATTTTTAGCCGTCACCCCCTTTGGACCCCCCTGGCGGCGTACATTTTACGGGCGGATTTTCCGCCACATTACGAAATGGGGTCTAATGCGGCACTACCTCTGAATAAAGAAGATAATCAGGCTCCACACCCAATAGGTATAGATCTAGGCTTGTGGTGAAGGGGTTTGCACAGAAGAAAGGTATAGAATTTGATGAAATATTTTCTCTTGTTGTTAAAATGAATTCAATCAAAACTATTTTAAGTCTAGTAGCAACAAAATATTTGCATCTTGAGAAGTTAGAAGTAAATACGACCTTTCTCCATGGGCATTTGGAGGAAGAGATCTATATGCATCATCCATAAGGGAATGAGGTCAAAGGGAAGGATAAACTAGTGTGCAGGTTGAGGAAGAGCTTTTATGACTTAAAATAGGCTCTAAGGCAGTGATATCTAAAATTTGACAGGTTTATGTCTGAACAAGGTTATACTAGATGTCACTTTGAGCATTGTTTTTATCTTAAAAATAAAAATGACAAAAACTATATTATATTGTTATTGTAAATAGATGACATGCTTGTTGAAGGGTCTAACATGCAAGAAATAAATGTGCTCAAAGGAAAATTGGCAAATTCATTTGCAATGAAGGATTTGGGTGCCGCAAAACAAGTCCTTGGTATGAGAATAACTAGAGATAGGAAAAATCACAAATTAAAATTATCTTAGAGTGAGTACATACAAAACGTGTTGGAAATATTTAATATGCAGAATACAAAACCAGTTACTACACCTTTGGATGGCCATTTAAAATTAAGTAAGGAGGTGTGTCCCAAGACCCAGGAAGAGATGGATTATATGTATAAAGTTCCATATGCATCAAGAGTTGGAAGCTTAATGTATGCAATGGTCTACACAAGGCTTGATATTGCACATGCAGTGGGAGTTCTAAGCAAGTACATGAAAAATCTAGTAAAAGAACATTGGATGGCAGTGAAGTGGATTCTCAGCTATTTTAGAGGTATCGCAAATCAAACATTATGTTTTGGTGGTTCAAACATTTCTCTACAGGGATATGTTGATGCAAATATGGGAGGTGATAGAGATAACATGAGGAGCACCATAGGGTATGTGTTTACTGCAGGTGGAACAACTATTAGTTGGGTTTAAAAAATGAAAAGTGTTGTTGCACTTTCAATGACAGAAGAAAAATATGTTTTTGATATAGAGGCTAGTAAAGAAATGATTTGGTTGAAAATATTAATGGATGAATTGGGTAAGAAGCAGGAGATGGGAAGGTTATATAGTGACATCCAAAGTGCCATTCATCTTGCAAATAACTCAGCATTTCATTCCAAGACTAAACATATATATCCCAGGTACCATTTCATATGGTCAGCATTGGAAGATGGATAGTTGAAGCTAGAAACAATACACACTATTGGGCGCAACCCAACTTGGCCAAATTTTGGACAGATTTTGGAATGAAATCCAAGTTTTGTGGAAGCACACAGTAGAAAGGATGTCGTGGAGTACGAAGTGAACCATGCAGCAGAGCAGCGGAGCACGACGAGGACCATGCAACAAAGGCACTGCACAACATCGGGGCTTTGCGGCGAAGCCCCTTCCGTTATGTAAAATCATTAAAATATTGTAAAGTTGTTGGTTTTGGGCCATAGTCCCTTGTATTTTGGAAACCATGGTATCAGGTCCATGGTAATATAATGATGTAAATCCCTCATGTAATAGTATATATAGGATGAATAATAAAGAAGAAGGCATCGAATCAAGGAAGATATGTGTTTATGTGATACTTTTGTGGTTTGTACTTTGGAGGAAGGGTGAGGCCTCGCAGCTATGTGCACGGAGGCCTGGGTCTGCAGCTGAGTGTGTAGACCCTATACAACTTCGTGTGCAGACACCCTGTAGTTGTGTGCACGGGGAAGAACTATTTTTTATATCAAATTCCAAATTATAAGCAACAGTTCTTGTGGATGTAGTCCCACATTGGGATGAACCATGGTAAAATCTGTGTCTCAGTGTTCATTTTCTTATTATCTACACTTTATTTTAGTACTGTACAGTTTATGAATGTTTATGTTATGCTTAATTGATGAATGTAACTCTGCAAAGTAAAGTATAAGTGTGAAGTTGTTTATTAATGTGAAGTTGTTTATAAGAATTAAAGCATAAAAAGAATACAATGGTGCCACAATGTAGTATCCCTTAGGTTGTAGAAACCTGGTTCTGCAACCTCCCATAATCACTTCGGGTGAGACTGCGATCTTCTTGCAGGTCATTGCCAAGAGGGCCAGTGGTTGAGGGTTTTGTTGGTGTGCAACACACTTTGAACCTGGGTCCAACCCACCTAAGCCAAAAAATGGTTCCATTGCCAGGACCAAGATCTATTTGAGGGATATGTTTTGGCATCCGTTGAAGAAAGAGATCCAAAAGTGGGTAGAAAAGAAGGAACGAGAATTTGCAAATCAGGAGAACAAAAACCCTAAACTATCATCTCAAAAGTGGTTGGATAAGTATATCTTCGAAGATCAGTACAAAATATTCTTTGGCTTATTTCACATCAAGCTGTATGAGTGGATTTCAAGATTAACAAAGAGAAATAATTGTTTTAAAGTAGACGAACCTAAGGATTGGACTCCATATTTGATACAACAACTAAAGAACACTCATAACATAATTTTGAGCTGTTGATTTTTGGGTTGGCAACATTTTGTGAGGGCTTATTACTGAATTTGCAGTAGACACAACGATGTCCTACAGTGAACTCGAACGAAATTTTTTCAAGGGACCACGAGGTAAGTACTTGAGATCTTTGAAATTATCGATTAAAATGCTTTTTTGTGAAAAGAGAATTCTTAGAATGTAGTCAAATTAGTAGATTATGTTTGGAAAAAGATCTAAAGAAGAGATTGGAATAATTTGAAGTGGAAAAAGGTATAAAGTAGACACTAATAAGAGATATCACAACTAAGATATGAAGATTTTCATAGAGACTGACTATAGCCCTTTGTTGAGTGAATTCGAAGGTGAAGGAAACCTCCCTGAGAATCCCAAAGGAAGTCCATAGTATTCACCCTTTCAACCTGAAAGTGCGTCAAAGCTCAAATATAGAAAGAGTGAGACAAATTTTGGTTTTCCCTGCCCCCCTACTCCCCATCCCCCTCCACCTCCCGCTCCCCCCCGAGAAGAACGATCGCCGATGATATTAAGTTTCCAATCTTAAAAGGAACTGGATCAGAGGATCTCGAGCAGTTTTGGTTCTTATGTGAAGTAATATGGACTGCGAAGTAGGTCCATGATGAAAATATGAAAAATGCGCAACTCGCCACAACATTGAGAATTGAATTGGTATATAAAATATTCGAGCAACCAAATAAGGTCTTATGCATACATTAAATCAACATTGGTAAAAGAATTCAAGAAACCAAAGTTTGAGTCATAATGCATCATATAACTAAAGGAGATCAAAAAAAGGCCGACTGAGTCAGTGTGGGAATTTGATCAAAGGTTCAAGGTATTGTTGGGTTAGGTGAGCTTCGACATAGCTCCGCAGTAGAAAAATGAATGGTTTATAGATGCGTTACTGCCACACATTAGATTACCCTTGACACAATAGAAAATAGAGACTCAAGCCGAAGCTTTGGAGTTGGCAATGAAGTTAGAAGCTTCGCCAATAGGTGATAAAAATGTAGGTATGCAACAGATACAAAGTCAGTTGGTGAATTTGACTCTGCAGTTACATGACATGAAGAAGAGTAAAGAATTTCGTGAAGAGGTCTAGTGTACAAAATGCAAAGCAGAAGGTCACTCTAAAGAGCAATGTCCTATTTTAAGAAATTACACAGCTAGTGGAGAATGTAATCCTTTGAATGTTGGATCTAGTTTATGGTGCATGATATGCAGAACTAGAGGTGAACATCGCTTTGAATATTTCTATTTGTTACAAAAATATGTGCAGACTACGAAGAACTTATTTTGCAAGTTCTGTAAATCGGTGGGGCATGATGAAAATAACTGTTGAGCCTATGAATTAATGATGGATCGTGGTGCTGATACATATAGAATGCAAGCCGAAGAATAAGGAAACGAAGGAAGTGGATAATGTGGTGACCGAGGTGGTTATGCAGGATGAGGTCGAAGAGGTGGAGTTTGCCAAGGATGAGGTCAAATTATTTGCTATAACTGCGGCTAGGCAGGTCACTTCACAAGAGATTGTTAGAATCAGACTACAACCTGTAAGTATTGTAAAGAATTTGACCATGTCATTGAAAAGTGTTCAGTACTTATAGTGAAAATGAAAGAAAATAAGAATCCACATCGGACCTAGAACATTGAGATTATGACTTCGGAACCAAGGACAGATGGACCTCGCATTAATATTGTAACAAGGAGTGGAGCTGCGACTGGAAATGACAAAGCATATGGGAAGAATGTAGTTGAAGATACATGGGTTATAACGACTATAGAGAAAGAACCAATGTTTGATATTCACAAGGAAAAATAAGTCTTTATGGAGGCAAAGTGAAGCTTTAAAGACACAGGAGCTTCGACATCTAATGCACAATAATGACATAATAGTAGTTGCGACACAAGATATGGATCCAGGTATTTTAAAATATTTCTTACAAACTTGTATGAAGTTGTTAAGAAACCAAAAAGTTGTAGAAGGACTGCAGGAATTGATAGACTCCTATGCATCTAAGGAAGTACCATGGAGTAAAATGCACAAAGTAAGTAATTTATATAGACAAAAGAGAATTGGAAAGAAATGAGGCTTAGTGCACAAATAGGAGAATATGATATGGACTAAGTTATTTTGGATTTGGGATCTGAAGCTAATGTTCTGATGAAGCGAACATGGGAACTAATGGGTAAACGAAAGTTGAAATGGTCACCTATTCAACTGAGAATGGTGAATCAACAGAAGATTGTTCCTCTAGGAAGATTATCAGGCATTATAGTGGACATTGAAGGAGTGCGCACTACTATAGATTTTGAGGTAATAGAAATTATGGATGATAGTAAACCCTATCCTGCATTACTTGGATTGGATTGGGCATTTTATAACATGGCTATAATCAACTTGAAGAAGAGGCAAATGATATTTGAAAGCAACAATATGAGAGTCATTGTTCCATTAGATCCATCAGAAGGAGCGAGGTATACTGAACTTGTTAAAGAAGAGTACAACATAGTTGATATAGATAACATCTATCAAGTGACAACCAAAGAAGAAGAATGGATTAAACCTACTACAGATGGAAAGTTGAATTGGGAGCATAAAAACTCCTGTGCTTCAGATTTGAAAGAAGAATTAGAAAATTGGCAAAACAGGTTACATGAAGTGTCTACAAGACGATGTGCAAGAATGACTAAATCACTTCGTTGTATAACCTTTGAGGTATGTAATTTACCTTACTATGATGGTTTGGGTGATATAAATAATTTTCTTGAAGAATATGAAGAATAGGTACCATAATGTCAAAGATTATTAGCCCTATATATAACCCTAAGAGCTACTCCTATTAGATGGTGCGGTACACATAAGAAGAATATAACGAACTTGGCAAGAATGTCGAAGTTTGATATGGGTAAGGTTTGGTCAGGTAGATATAGAATTGACAAATAAATATGATGGTCAAACTGATCCTATAGAGCACATCCATCTTTGCATGAGAACATGGAAATAAATTCCACTAGAAGAATGGGTTCATGGGTTCATCCATACACTAGAGACAATTCCTCAAAACTGGTATTTGGAAACGAAATTTCGACATGTGTTGTAGTGTTTTCTTCTCAAATATGTACGAAAAGAACCCACTTAAGATTGTGGATGACAAACAATATCAACAATATAAATCGCTGCTAAAGATTGTAGATCTGCAGGAACTGATAGAAACAAAACCTACCAAAGTTTGAATCTATGCCACAATCATAGTTAAACAACAAAAAGAAAGAGTAATAGCTCCAATCATCCACTGGAAACCAGATATACAAAGAATAATTTTATTATAACACCTGTGAAGGGAACAAATAGATGTTACTAGCCCCCCTCTATGGGATGGGTTCTTGGCTATCCTCAAACGTCTTCAGCTTGTGTAGAGTCTCTCTCCTCTATAACGTGTAAACCCAACAAAATATGGTGTGCAACAATGAAAATAATCAGAGTTACAACAGTGAGTGCAACAATGAAAATAATCAGAGTTACAACAATGAGTGCAACAATGAAAATAATCAAAAGTGAATAATGAATGGAAAACCCTTCTATTTATAAAAAAATATTGAGTTATCCTCGAATGATGAGCAATAATAAATTATTATTGATCCAATTCTTGGAATATTTTATTATATTTGTTTAGGAGGGAAAAAGTATTTAAACTTTTATTTACAGATAATAAATAAATAAATGATTTATTTATCATATCAAGGAATTAGTTAAGGAATAATAAATAAATAACGATTTATTTAATTATTCCTAAGGATTTAGTTAAATTTTACAAAGAATAATAATTAATTAGTGATTAATTAATTATTCTTAGAGAAAAATAAGATACTTAATGATTTATCTGTTTATTTTTCATGATTGGGTCAAATATGACAAGGAATAATAATTGAACAATGGTTTAATTAATTATTCCTACAAGAAAATCAAATAAATAGTGATTTATTTAATTATTCTTCATGAGTTTAACTATAAATTACTTAACAAAGGTGGTTTATTAAGTAATTTCTCATAGTGAAAGCAATTTTACTATGGTAAAACTAGCTTTACATGGTGTATTTCGATCCATCTAGTAAACTAGGCTAGATGATCACTTTTTTGGTGATAACAACATGGTACTACGAGCTAGGAAGAGATGGTTGATGTGTTTATATTGACATTTAGCATTGAAGATGATTTTCCACACATAGATTCAGCCCTTCCTATAGTTAAAAACAATATTTTTGAGAATGAAATTCCACTTGGTAGCGTGATTGGGTTGCGCAGCTACATAATGTACTATAATGCTACAACATCGCTGTAGAAGAAGATGAAGACCCTCACAATATTGACATAGCAGAATCTGAAGGTTACCATAAAGTAAATGGGTTTGAGACATAAATGCATGATACAAAAAATCCATTAAAGACAAAGAAGGTAAATATAGGGTCAGAAGAAGAGCCAAAGTTTGCAACCATAGAGATTATTGGGATAAATACATAGTTAGCAAGGTAACAAATATTTTGCATGAATATCATGATGTATTCCCCACTAAGTTCTCAGATATGAAAGGCATAGTAGGAGACTTGGGAGTTATGAACATTCCTCTAAAGCCTAATGCGAAGCCAGTTAAACAAAGGCCTTTTGTTGAGATTGCAACAAGATGATGGAGCTTAGTGAAAAGAGTCGCCTTCACTAAGTGGGCCTGCAGGCAAATTATGGCGCAAGTTATATTTTTGATCACAGTGTGGATGATCACAGTGTGGGTGATCACAGTGTGAGTGATCACAATGTGGGTGACCAAAGTGTGGGTGACCAAAGTGTGGGTGATCAAAGTCTATTTTTAGACTGGCTGTCAAAAATAGAAAAGTCAAATATTATTGTCTCATAATAATATTTGGATTATAAACTTGATCTTATTCTCTTGGAGCACTTCAGTTTGAGCTACAGATGTGGCCCATGCAGCTGTCAGAAGGAAGTACGTTTTTCTTATGAGTCAGTTGAGTTGTTGCATGCATGACTTCAGTTAGAACTCAATCAGTTGAGTTTGGTGGAGTTGATTGTGGAGTTGATGGAATTGTGTTCAGTTTGACTTGGTTAAACTAGTTGTAGTTAGTCTAACTGCAGATAGACTAATGATGAGTTGTTAAACTAATTATTAACTCATAATACAACTATAGAATACATCAGTTAACTCAGTTGCATGTCAGTGCATGTTCAGTTCAGCAGGGACAGGTTTAGAGAATCAGATTGCTATCAGTTGTGACTATAGTTGTGCATCAGATCTTGCACAATCAAGGGATTTAGTATGCCAATGAGTTTGCTCATGTATTTGCCCAGTTTGTAGCTTCTTCTCACGTCTTACACCTTGTGAGTGATTCTTTGGAGGTGAAAAACGAGTTTGGTAGACCATTCTCATTCATTCTTGAGCAGGTATTGAGCAGTGGAGGCAGGCAAGCAGTGGAATAGATTTGGAGATCAGATCTTAGCTGTATTGTGTGTAATAGGTGGAGCTGGTACTGGATTGCTTGTGATAAGCATTGTACTTTGTAATGTTACATGGTCTCAATCATTAATATACAGATAGTGTGGGGTTTTTAGAGAGATGCTTTCCTCGGGTTACATACTGTGTTAATGTGTGAATGCTCTTGATGTTTTATTGTTATTGATGCTGCTATATTGATGATCAACGTAGAGGAGCTTATGTATTGTGTATGTATTCCGCAATAGTACATGATCAGGATAATCTCTATTGAATATGTGTTAAATTATTCAAAATTTCTACACTTTTTACTCTGAATCCAAAATACAAAGAAAAAGTGAAGAAAGAACTTGAGAAAAGGATAGTAGCTGGAATCATTGAAACCTATGGAAGAATTAGAGTGGGTAAGTCCTATGGTAGTACAAGAAAAGAAAACACAGGGTGAAATAAGGATTTTTGATGATTTAAGGAAGTTAAATGATGCATGTCTACATGATCCATTCCCTACTCCTTTCACTGATGAAGTATTGGACAATGTAGGAGGTCAGAAAGGCTGTTCATTTACAAATGGATTTTCGGGATACCATCAGATTATAATTGAACTAGAATATCGACATAAGACCACCTTCGCTATAGAATGGGGATCATATCGGCATACAGTGATTCCTTTTGGGTTGAAGAATGCCCCTGCCATATTTTCAAGAGTAGTGGTCGCAACTTTCAAAGAGTATATTCACAAGTTTTTGGAAGTATACTTCGATGATTGGACAATGTTTGGGTTATTAAATAAACATGTTGCAAGCTTAAGACTGATGCTTGACACATGTAGGAAGTATTAGATTTCTCTGAATATCAAAAAGTGTATATTTTGTGTACATTTTGTATATTGCTAGGACACATTGTTTGCAAGAAAGGATTGATGGTGGATCTTGCGAAGATTGCTATTATTATGAATTTACCTCCACCAAAGACCATGTGGTAGCTTCGCACCACACTGGGACATACAAGATATTACCTAAAAATTATCAAAGGATATGCGCATATCACTATGTTGATGGAAAAACTATTGAAGAAAGATGTAACATTCCTATGGAATGAAGAGTGTCAAAAGAGCCTTGGCACACTAAAAGAAAAGATGGTAACTGCGCCAATTTGGTTTTCCTAGAATGGAATAAGGAATTTCATGTTCATGTGGATGCTTCATTGGAGTAGTATTAGCACAGGCTAGTGTAAGAGAAATAGATCACCCCATAGCTTTTGCAAGTAGGAAATTGTCTAAAACATAGAATAACTATACAACTACAGAAAGGGATGGTATAGCTATGGTATATGGATTACATAAGTTCAGATATTATTTGTTGGGATCACATTTCAAGATGTTCACAGATCACTCTGCATTAAATATCTGGTAAAAAATCCTGTTTTAGGAGGAAAAGCTTACAGGTGGCTACTACTATTTCAAGAATATTACTTTGAAGTTATTGTTAAGTCAGGAAGACTAAATGCCAGACCTGATCATATGTTGAGGTTGGAGACAGGAGAAGAACCAACAAATAAAGAGGATAACTTTTCTGATGCGCAACTATTTTCAATCATAGTAGCAGATGAGCATTTCATTGATATTATTAAGTTCTTAACCACAAGAATGGACCCTTTAGAATACACTAAGCAGCAGAAGAAAGAGATGGTAGTTAAGGAATTTTTTTCACTGATAGCAGGGAGTTTGTATAAATTGGAACCAGATGAAATACTGCACATGTATGTTCTTGAGCATGAAATACATATAATTTTGACAGAAGCTTATAGTGGCCTAACTGGTGGAAATTATGCAGGGAAAGCCACTGCATAATTTTTTTAAGATAAGGACTATGGTGGTCTACAATACACAAAGAAGTAAAGGAATACTGTCGAGCTTGTGATGGCTACCAAAGAACAGGAAAACCTTCAAGAAGAGATGAAATGCCACTAGTACCTCAAGTAACATTGCAGGCTTTTGACAAATGGGCCATTGATTTTTTTGGACCAATCAATCCACCAAGGAAAAATATTGGTGTGAGGTATATAATCACTGATTATCTGACTAGGTGGGCCGAAGCACAACCTGTGAAGGATTGCAGTGCTAAACTATTGCGAAGTTCATATTTGAGTATATTTTGTCCAGATTTGGGTGTCCAAAGATATTGATGAGTGATCAAGGGTCACATTTATTGAATCAAACCATTGAAGCATTAACTAAGGAATTTCAAATTTACCACCAGAAGAGTACTCCTTATAATCCTAAGGAAAATGGAACTGTGGAAGCATTCAATAAGATTATGGAGAATGCACTCATAAAAGTGTGCAATGTGAATATGAATAACTGGGATCTAAGGATTCCAGTGGTGTTGTGGGAATATAGGACAACATGCAAGAAACTGATAGGACAAACACCTTTTAGGTTGGTATATGGACAAGAAGCAATCATGCCTATGGAATACATTGTGCCAAGTTTAAGAATTGCAACCTTCACAGACATGGCAGACTCTGATATAATGAAGGAAAGGACAACACAATTACTTTCTTTGGAAGAAAACATGTTAATAGTAGGGTTTCATCAGCAAGTAAAAAAATCAAGGGAGAAATCCTGGAATGATAGGCACATCAATAAGAAGACATTCTGGGAAGGAGATATTGCACTTTTATATGATAGAAAATTTGTGAAGTTCCCAACAAAATTTAAAACACATTGGTTAGGACCATATATCATCAAGCACATCTATGATGGCGGTGCAGTTTAGATCACAAAGCTAAATGGTTAGATTTTTTTAGAATGAGTGAATGGTAGCATATTGAAGGTATATAGGGATGACTATGTCCTTGGAGCTTCACGCTAAAGGAAGAAAGAAGAAGAGTCTTAGTGTCACCTGCAGTTGAAAGTGGGCATTGAATTATAAAATACTATGTAGAAGGGAACTTCACCAAAGGAAGATTACTATGCACTATTCAGGAGTATGTCGAAGTCCGAAAGAACCATGATGAAGGAAGGATTATTGTGCCACAACGGAAGGTTCATCGAAGTTCGCCGGAAATATGATTGTTGGAAGGAAAACGTTGTCATTAAAATAAACTTGCTGTTGAAAGGTGAGGGAGAAACACATTTATAAAGAACATTTGGCTAGATCTAGCACCATATCTGCATTGAATGAGCAAGATCTAAGCTAATCATGGGATTCAAAATTCAAATTCACTATAAAATCCATGTCCCGCTCCACATTTTACACTTTGATATCTGGAGAATTCAGTTTGAGAATTTGCAACCAAGTATGAGACAAGTGTGTTGTTGTATGTTTGAGAGAAGTTTCGAAGAGATTGCTAGATATTTTGCAGAGAAAGGACTAGTAGTAGTCATGGAAGCCCAGACTAGTTAAACTACAACATCAAGTGTACCTATGGCCCCAACGCGCATAAGGTCGCCGCGAAAGCAAGTAATCACGCAAGAATAACCACAAAGAAGACAAGAAAAGAGACCAAATGAAGCATATGGAATTGAGCTAAGGACATCCCCGAGAAAGAAGGTAGCAAAGAGCAAAAGAAAAAGACCAAGAAGGATAAGAAACCTGTGCAGAAAGCGAAGAAACCAATGCAACATAAAGAACTAGAACAAATCCATGACAGTGAGGAGGATGCTGAGGTGGAGCGAATGGAGACAGAGCGTGCAAAAATTCTCTCTGTGCTGCCACCATATATTCCACCAAGGAAACTAAATGCCAAACTAGTTAAAGATCCCAAATACATGAAGTTCAGAACTTTCACATAGTTGCTACCTGAAAACGTACCATTTGAAGGAGAATTATCAGGAAAAATTCTGCAATTGAAGATGGAGGATTGGGACTTCTATGATCGAAGTAAGTATCCATAGTCTAAGTCGAGAAAGTACATACAACAGGTATACTATTCAAAGAGTGGAGTTACAAGGTTAAAGCCACACCAGTGGGCTAAGGGATTGCAAAGATCATGCTTACTGAACATGTTAAACGTGGCACACTTCAGTAGAAGCACGTCTAACATAGCCTGTGTTCGACAGTTAGTGGTATTAGTGCATGATGGATGCCTCTGGTTGGGGAAGATAAGCCTCATTGATGAAATGTTGATAAGAAGAATTACTGGATTGCCCTACCAAGGAAAGGACCCCACTGAAGAGTTTGTCGGCAAAACCAAGACAAGGCAGTGGCACAAACCATGAAGGATAAGTACCGGCTAATAAAAAATTTGCGAGATCATGATATTAACTCAATCAATGACCAAGGGGTGCACTTAGCCTCACACATCTTAGCCAGGAAGATAATGAGGAAGTGTAGAGAAAATGAAGTCCCCGTGGTCATGGTTTCCTTAGCTCCGTAGTACAACAACAGGGTTTAGTTCAACTAGGTTGGGCATTTATGCAAGGAATTTTTGGAGGAATTCCAAGAAGAAGAGGAAGAGGGTAAGACATTTCAATATGCATGGTTGATCATGATCATAATGTTGTTAGCATGGAAGGAGCCAGAGGATTCATAATTTCCTCCAGTCGAAGAATATGTATGCGAAGCCGCACGATATGCCTCACTCTGGCATACTAAGGAGCCATGCTTGCACAAGAGAACATGATTTTCTTTCTACTATTGGACATGGACTTTCACATGGTGGTGAACCAACATCCCAGGCTGTCACCAAGTTTATACGATCAGTATCACACTATAGCAGATTTTATGGCATATTTTCACAGGGTATATGTAAGGCTTAGAAGGATCTGATGAAGACATGACACCCTCTGCCATATTTGATCACCGAGGATGACCTTCTAAGCACAATACAACACTGGTCAATAGAGTGGATGACTTCAACCATAGAAGGCATTGGAGTAGAGAAGGACACCACGCTAGATGCGGACCAAGTGGAAAGGAGAAAGGAAAAGATGCAACAGAAACAAAGCTAGAGCAGGAATAAGATATCCAGGACCCTCTCAGTGATGAAGAGGAAGAAGAGGAATCACCATTCATCATCAAGAAGAGGGTACCTATAGTGCCTATGATGAGCACAAGAAAGAAGCAGGAGGCAAACAAATCTAAAGGCACAATACCACTTGTCCTTACTAATGGGGACATGTGACAAAATTGAAGATAAAGTCTAGGAAGTAACAATAGAAAACTAGGATAGGATTGATAATCATTTCAAAGTGCTCTTGTCAGATGTCTAGCAAGGTATTATAGAGTTAAAGGCATTGCCACAAAAATCCAGACAACCGGAACAGACAGGTCAATAATTACAGCCAGAGCGATGGATAGAAACAAGATTTGGGTTAAGGATTCTGTAGATACCAGCTGGAGCATTACAATTTGAATTAGCCAAAGACATAGAGTGAGCAAAAGCACGGGACCATGCCAATATCAACATTGCCACACTACAAACTCAGACATTGCACAAGTTCCACCAAGGTATAACAACTGAATTGCAAGAGCGAGAACATCACACTTCGCTGTTAAATATTTATGAAAAGAAGGAAAGAGCTTCACTAAAGAGGGAGCTTGATCAACTGATTAAGGAAAGGGATGGAGCATGCAAGCAACAACAATAACTAGAGGAAGTCATCACAAAAACTTGAAGTACATTTCTAGACATAAAGGTTCGTGAAGAAGAATCACCATAAGAGAAGGTTGTGAAGCTTGGCTTCGCAATAAGAGATTCAAAGAATAAGCTAGCATAAATGAAGTTTGAGTATGAAGTGAATATTATTGATTTGCAAATGAGGTTGCAGCTATTCACTCCACCAGAAGTACATGAGAAAAGGGAAACAAATCTAAAAACTGCACTGAAAGGCATGTTCGACATAGGGGTGGACTATGGTAAACTATGAAATGAAACTATGCAGATTTGGACCTCACTGTAGGAGGATCCAAACATTCAGAGGATTGAAGAGGAGCTCCAGACAAAGCAGAAGTAGTTGTAAGAACTCTAGGAAACTGTGAAGACTTTACCAGTCTTGTAAAGGCTCGCCAGAATTACTGAAGGACAGGCTCTTCAAAAGCAGATCGAAGACCTTTGGAGAAAGGAGAAGATTATGATAGAGAGGACTCAACTTTGGCAGAATGAGGCCCTCCAACTTTCGCAAGAAGTGGACGATATGATCAAGGAGATACGACAAAGGGAGAAAGAAATGCTTCAAAATACTCCTGGACCAACAACAAAGGCACTACTCGAAGAAGTGCATCAAGAGGAGAAGTAGGTAGTAGGAATACTTCAGTAGTATAATTATTCCTACATGAGCATCACGACAAAGATTCGGGGCACATCAGCTGAGTGACTCAGGATGAGTCACATGTGAGTGTTGGGGGCCTGTTGGGTGCAACCCAACTTGGCTAGATTTTGGAAGAAATCCAAGTTTTGTGGAAGCGCGCAATAGAAAGTATGTCATGGAGTACAAAGTGAAATGCGCAACAGAGCACGACGAAGACCGCGCAACATCGGGGCTTCATGGCGAAGCCCCTTACATTTTGTAAAAGCATTAAAATA
Organism: Pinus tabuliformis; assembly: GCA_031772625.1. Classification (NCBI taxonomy): domain Eukaryota; kingdom Viridiplantae; phylum Streptophyta; class Pinopsida; order Pinales; family Pinaceae; genus Pinus; species Pinus tabuliformis. The sequence continues at coordinate 944,160,403 of CM062811.1, read as the reverse complement.
TTGTAAAGTTGTTGGTTTTGGGCCATAACCCCTTGTATTTTAGAAACCATGGTATCCGGTCCATGGAAATATAACGATGTAGGTCCCTCATGTAATAATATATACATGGATGAATAATAAAGATGAAGGCATCGAATCAAGGCAGATATGTGTTTATGTGTTAATTTTGTGGTTTGTACTTTGGAGGAAGGGCAAGGTCCCATAGCTGTGTGCATGAAGGCCTGGGTCTGCAGCTGAGTGCGCAAACCATCTGCAACTTCATGCGAAGACACCCTGCAACTGTGTGCACAGGGAAGAACTATTTGTTGTATCGAATTCCAAATTATAAGCGACAATTCTTGTGGACGTAGTCCCACATTGGGATGAAACATGGTAAAATATGTGTCTCAATGTTCATTTTCTTATTATCTGCACTTTATTCAATACTATACACTTTATGAATGTTTATGTTATGCTTAATTGATGAATGTAACTCTATGAAGTAAAGTAGAAGTGTGAAGTTGTTTATTAATTTGATGTTGTTTATAAGAATTAAAGCATAAAAAGAATACAATGGTGCCACATCATAGTATCCCTCAGGTTGTAGAAACCTAGTTCTGCAACCTCCTATAATCACTTTGGGTGAGACTGCGATCTGCTTGGAGGTCGTTGCTGAGAGGGCCAATGGTTGAGGGTTTTGTTTGTGTGCAAAAAACTTTGAACCTGTGTCCAGCCTACCTAAGTCAATACACACTAGCTAGAATCCTCCAGATATGTTAAGAAAATATGTAACTAGGGAGAAAATGAGATTCTTCTCAATTTCAATTGGTCTTCAAGTATGACGATGAAGATGAGAAACAACTAGGTCCAAAGTAGAAGCACTATCCAACAAATGAAGCAGTGGTGGATTTGTTATAATCAGTCTCCAAGTTGGATATTGTTGGGCTTGGAACTTGATTATCTTACTTATTCAAAGGTATCACCACATTGGACCCCAGTTCCTAACGAGGCAGCAACTCCACCCATTTAATCACTGTCAGGGGGGTCTAGGGGGGATAATGACGATTTTATGAGCCCCCCCTGAAGCTAAAAATAGATGAAAAATTTCCTTGTAAAAAATTGTAATTTCGTAGTCAATCTGGGTTGTTCATTAGTAGGATTATCTGATGATAGAAGTTGTGTTAATTTAGGTTTTTTTCCCTAGAAGGCAATCCTCAGTTTATATGAGAGAATTGTATTGCAACTGTGTATGAGTATTCTAAGTGAGAAAGAGAGAGGATATTGTGTGAGAGTGAAGAGGAAATTATAGTGGATCTGATGTCGGTTGTATCTCTTCATTTTGCTGGATAATATAAAAGGAAGGACCGATCGTTTCTTCTTGGATGTAGCCCAAACTGGGTGAACCACGCATGTCTGTGTGTCTCTCTTGTTTTATGTGTTTTCTATGTTTGTGTTTATGCAACATTTTATGTATACCATTGCTATATAATATATAATTTTCTAACACTCGCTTGATCTCTTAAAGTGGACCTAGTATCCACTACTCGAACTCGTGGTGGGTTAATAAGCTGATCACATATTTGCCATAACACTGAATATGGTGTGGGAGTATGAATAAGAGCATTGTAGGCCATCTTTAAGTTTGTGAGTTTTGTGTAATTTAGCCTAGCTATGAACAAGGTCTTTACAAGCCATAGTATCTGGAAATCTATTTACAAGTAATTTACTATGGTCCAACCCTTGAGAGTGGAAATATTTTCATGTGATGAATCTACGTTTCTCTTGTAATCAACTAATAACTACTCATACTTCTCCCATGGTAGCAAATTTCCTTGAAAATACCAACAGCTGGGCAGTCCTGCTCTATTTATTTAGTCAAAATTAGAGTTGAATATTGTAACCAATCTTACCAACTCATTCAAACACTCCTCGACCTTGTCCCCTGCGGTCTTTCTCTATATCATTTTGGAAACTTCCATAATCACACCTGTCTTTTCAATGATTTCCATTACCCTCAAATCATCATCTGACTCGTCATCTAGGTACTTGATAAATTTCTCAGAAGTGCTAGCATTCTTAGCATCCTCCTCTTTGGATGTTAGGATAGGGAATTCAGTGGTATTAACTGCAACTTTTTGTTCTGCAACTAATTTCAGGTGTTCCCATATTTTCTGTCTTAGAGATGATATCTTCCCAGATCAATTGCCTAGCTTCAGCAAGGGACATGTTGACCTTCAACCTGTTCTTAAAATCTTTAATCTCATATTGTGCCACCTGATATTTATTGTTAATTTTCTTCACATTATTGTGGGTGGACTCGAGATTATTCACCTTGCTTGTAAGCATGTTCTTGGTGTTGTCCAAGTCAATCTGAATTTTCTTAAGTTCGCTGTCTAACAACTGCAAGTTTGTGAGAGCTTTGGTCAGTCGTTCAATAAGATTTTGTGGATTATCTGGCACAACCACAACACAAATGTGGGAATCAATCCTTTGTTGCAGCTCTGTTACCTTCATTTTGAGGGCTACCACCTCATTATTTCTTTCTATTAGCTCCTTGGCCAAGATATCCTTCTCATTTTCCACCTGAGCCAATTCCTTGGTTTTCCCCATTCAAAATAACCTCTAGAGTCTCATATCACTTCAGATCACTCTAGGGATGATATACTTAATCATTTCTCCATTTTAAATCAACAACCTAGTCCCTTAGACATTGTTGTTGTTCAACCACCATGTCATCTAGGTGAGCATTAGTTCATTATGTCTAAAGCCACTCTTTGGTATAGTGACACCATGTATGCAAACCCAAAAATTTAGTTAATTTGATTCATATATGTAGTGCCAAATGAGATTGGTAATCCACCATTTCCTTTCCCTAATTGTATGTAACTATTCTTCCCATAAGAAGAAAACCATAAACAACAAATGGTGAACCACATCATCAAAATGTGTTTGGAGTCCACTACACTAAATACATCTGACATGCCCATAGCATGCTATAACCATATATACAAAAGTGGGTGACACATTTGCCTTTACATCTACTCATCATCCTTTAGAGGATCTCGAGCCACTAGGGCCGAATGCTTGAATCACTTATTATAGCACCTGGAATACAATGGTGTTCCACAAACTTATCCAGCTAGGGGCATCATTCCCACCTTTGCACACACAATAAAGCCCATCCATCATCATATGCTGGGGGGCATATCTAGGGAAAATTTTAAGGATGGAAATTTATCTTAAAGTTTACAAACCTTGGCGAATCTCACTAGTAAGTAAATGCAATCTATAAAATGTTTGGTGACATTTTTATAAAAATAATCAAATTTCTAATCATTTTATAAAGTATTTATATAAACTTTTGATGATATTTAAGGTAAAATAATTTCATACTATAAAATTTTGGCAAATCATTTTCAGGAAAAAAATGAACTTAACAAATTTTTTTTTGGGTAAAGCATGGAAAATTAGCTCACCTGCGAATATTAGCCCCTAAAATTTTACCTAGAAATATCTCATGCTTGGGGGCATGATGGCACCCCTAGCCAACTTCTCACTTGATTAACTTAAGTCTCTTTCTAGACCCCAACGATCTAGGTATGGTTGATTATCCTTTCATTCCTTGGATAGTTTGTCCTACCGACCTTTCCGACGATCCATATACACAACACATATTGTAGATGCTTGATACCATATATTAAAACATTCTACTTTATGTGATGCCACGCTTACCACTCAGTCCCCATGTTTGACTTGGTGTGTAGGGATGATCCTAGAACTTCTTTATTAGTTCATTCATGTATTCCTTTCTTACCTTGATTCTTCACCAAGAACCATCCTACCAAGAAGCATTAAGGCCATCTCTAGACAAGTAAGGCCACTTACTTTAAAGTTGCAAATCTGAAATTTGATGGTTGGTTTTTATGCTACGAGCTCACCATCTTTAGGGCCTCCTCCCCCTCTCCAAATTATCTAACAACACAATGTGCACATGAATTGGATTTGGGGGCAATAAGCCCTTTTATAGGAAAACCCTATTTTTTTCGTTGGCCATAATGAGAAAAATGTAGGTCGGTTTGACAAAATGTTAGCACCGTTAGAAATCTCTCACCAAGATCTACAATGGGTTGCCCTTCATTTTTAGTAATTTGAAACTTCACTAGGAAGCCATTTTTTCCACAAGGTCTCATCTTGTTGCTTACCAAAATCGAACTTCTTCATATGAGTCACTTGTACTCTGGCACCACTTCGATTTTGCACTTGTTGAATTATGTGGTGAGTTTCATCATGAGTAACCATCATTTACTCATGTTTTCATGGTCCCCTTTGGGCCTTTCCCATGTGGCAACATCATAGAGTTACCCTTGTTCAGAGCATTCGAGATGAGTCACCATTAATACATCCATGGATTTTGTTTCGAGTCCCATTGAATCTTGTTCTAGTGCATTATCCTTTTTTGCGTTGCATTCATCCTGCTTCTCTCATACTTGGCTTCCATATATTCTGATCCATCTTTAAAAGCCTTCGTATGAATAATTGACCATCCACTCCAGATTAGAGTAAGTCATTGCGAGGTCAACCATGCCCATTATGCTATGATAACAGAAGTATTGAGTCCACCACTTTCCCCATTCCTACATCATCATCCTTGGCGTCATTCTATCAGTCACATTGCTATATCTCTCGTTCCTTTGTTGAGGAATCCTCATTGCCTCAGCTCTAGTGAGCCCTCTTCAGTTGACATCAACACATATATTCCTATTGAGTAGTCTAGGGGGCAGTGTACCTTTGTTCGAGCTCTCATCCTTGTTCAAATCCTTGAATTAAGTAAAGGGAATCATCATGTCCCTTTGACTTGGTTGGTTCTTGCGTGCTCGATCTCAACACATTATCGCATGATCGAGAATTGTACAATTGACGATCCAGTGATCTAGCAGATGATACCAACATTTCCCAGGTGTGTGTGAGATGTTCTAGACCTCATGACTGGGTGGCCCTTCAGGTATCCCCCCACATGCGTGGATCATAACAGTTCATGTCCAACCTCTGATACAGTTATGATGATTTGAATAGCTCAATTTCTGTCGATCGCAGATACCACAACATGTGTATATCATTTAGATAGCTCGTTCATATCTTCAGAGCCCCTTCTTGTTCAACAAGGCTTCTTTGGTTGTGATCCTCCCTCCTATCATCTTGGAGGGGATTTTGTCTCATGTAATTAGATCAATAGATGTTATTGTATCAGTCCTTGCCTATGTTTTCCAAGCTTATTTTGTATATGGGACCCATTGTATAATTATATAATTGTTTTATTTTTTGGCCTATTGATGCCAACATATCATGTGTTATGTACTTTGTAGCTCAGTCCCACATTGCTGGATGCACCATCATTATTTGTACTCAGTTATCTTGGTAGGTATGGGTATGCCTCTCCCACCTCATTTGAGATCATGTGCTCCAAAATAAAAGGAGAATTATATCATATTAGTAGGTATTTCCCCCTCCATTCTCAGTCCTTCCTTGCATTGCTTCATCTCTCTCTCTCTCTCTCATTGAATCCCCTTTGGTGTCTCATGAAAGTGCAACCTAGAACATATTTTGGTCATACAATTTTCTCGTGACACTCATATGTTGGGGGGTAATTCGTTATCACCCAAAAAATGATCACCTAACCATTTCTTACTAGGTTGATCGAAATACACCATGCATGAAGGTTTTTCCATAATTAAAACCCACTTTCACTATAATAAATAATTTAGTGAACCATTTTTCTAAATTATTTCTCATGAAATAATTAAATAAATCATTATTTATTTAATATTATTTAGAAATAATTATTAAGTCACTATTTGATAATTATTTGTTATCACTTTTGACTAAATCACCTTAGAATAATTAAATAATTCACTTTTTATTTGATTATTTCTTATTTTTCTCATGAGATAATTATTAAATAATTATTTCCAACTCACACTTGTCTTAATTCTCACGAAGTGATTAATAAATCAATTTATTAGTTAATTACTTCAACCACGTTCTAAATATAGATATTTGATCATTTTAAAAATCTTTTATGATCCAGGTGGATGTTGGTGGCCACCCACCTATTCCACTTGGACCCCCACCAATGTATCATTCAGTTTTTTAGTTTCCTTAATTGTAGCACAATTTACTATTTTTGGCAGTTTTTCGGGTCCTGAACTTCCAGAGTCATTTTGAGACCCTAAATGACATTTTTTTGGGAAACCGGGGCAAACATGAGTTTTTAATTGATGATTGTCGTGCAAAATTGGAATTCCTCAGATAGATCTTTCTAACAAGGTATTTTGCGCGTCAAATTGAGATCGTGTGCCAAAGTTACGACCACGGGAAGTTGATGTACCAATTTACCCAAACGGGGCCCATAGTTTTGGTGCTTCATTTCCTAGGGTTAGGTTTTTGGATGTTTATGATTTTCCACCATTTCTCAATAATAAATAGGCCTTTAAGCCTCATTGTAACACAAATTTCAGAGGCATGTAGCTACCACATCTTTTCTCAGAGATAAGCTACCATCACCCGAGCTAGTTTATTTCCATTCTGTTTATAAGCATATTTCAATAATTGATATTAATGAAATGAAGTGTTATTTCTGTTGCATCTATGTATTTATGGTTATATTTGTGATTTGTTGCATTCCTGTTTAAGTTCAGATCAAGTGTCACCCTTTCAATGACAGTTGATAGTCCAAGTACATCTAACTAGATTGAAATTGCGGTTGGATAATTGTCCCTAGTACGAGAGCCCAAGCTTAATATTGATTGTTGTATGGAAGCATATTGTTGTGGGGCAAAGTGATTTATTTGAAGCACAATAACACTATTTTAGAATGTAATAGGGGACTGAGGACCCATTCAAATTGGATTTTCAAGTATCTTCAAAATTAGGGATCAACTGCTTCCTTTGAACTTTGCTGTTGAAACCCCATGGAGTATTCTACTTCCTTCCAGTATTCATAGGTAAACTTGTATGTAACCATACATAATGAAGTTTTTGTTAAGAGAAATATTCTATGCATTGTTTTTGTGATGTGATATTTCTTGTGTTTTTTTTTATGCCCTTATAAGTAAAAATAGGCTAATCAATTGTAAAATTAAAAGAAATATTGATTCAACCCCATCTCAATATTTCCAACAATTGGGGTCAGAGCGGGTTCCTTCAAGAGTAGTCTTACAACTAGAAGGTAGATCCATGGACTTGTTGATGCCTCGAAAATCGCTGCAACAACATTGGGGGATAACCACCCGGTCCGGACCTTAAAGCAGCTCCTTTTCCGTTTGGTGCGGTGGCTCCGACTGGTTTAACTAGGTCCAGTTACCTTCTCCCTATTGCTATTGGTTTATAATGTATTTTTAACTACCAATAGACAGGGATATCAGATCACTTCTTCTTGCTGATCAGGCAAGAGAATGACCCTTAAGCTGATTTGGGTTCAGCCAAGCCACAACTAAAATTTTGCCTCTTTAAGGAGAGAACTTAAAAAAATGTAGAATTTACTCTAAATGCAAGCTTATTCTATAATGCAAGCAAAAGAAACTAATCTAAATCCTATCTTAATTAGGCAGATATAGATCTAACCCAACTAAGAGCAAGATAATTAAAGTATTGAGATTTAAATATGTCTTGTTTATAATGAATATCAAGTTAATGAAGTAGTTCAATTAACTGATATTATGGTTACCAAAACACATCCTATTAAGACCTTATAACTTGAAATAATAAACCAACAACATTCTAGGAAGTAGTTCACAAAAATGATATTGATTATCAAATCAATAAATCCAATAATTGAATAATGATATGTGGAAATAGTTCACAACACATTACCATTCAACAAATCAGTTTTATAAGACAGATTTTTGAGTAAATAGTTACTCAAAAATCAGATTTTAATTCATAAGAACAGAGATACCTAATAACAATATTGAGACAAATTACCCATGTTGACAATAGTGCACAAACATGAATAAAATGAGACATTCATGTTACCATAAAAATGAAATCGATATTTGAAACAGTAGTATTAAAAATACCAATTTATTGCATCCATTTCTCTGATCTTGGTCTTCAACAGTCCTTTACATTGCTTTGAACTTTTGTTTTCAAAACTAGAGCCACAATAGTGCAAACTCTGCCCCTCATATATAATTCAAGATACAAAGAAAAAATCCTCAATAATCCCCAGATCTGAGATTTTCTCTCCTCTCTCCTACAACTCTAAATTCCTATTACAGTAGTGCTTTTAGAAGTCTAGAATTGCAGAGGAGAGCAGCCCCAATTACATTCTGCAATCTATTATTTATACTATTTGCAAAGGAATTTTGGAGAGGAGAGTTTGTTGAAGAGAAATTTGCCAAATACAATTTTATTTGTTCAAAATTCCAATATTTAATTGCTGGAGCCTTCTCATTGATTGAAATCCTTTTCTCCATATTTCTTCCACTGTTTTTCTGCAAAAAGAAATCAAAATAAATTAAGATGCAACAATAAAATCAAAATATTATTTCTAGCATTTAAAATAAATCCAATCGAATTCAATTAAATAAATAATTGAAAATAAAATGTAAGCTTTTTATTGGTACATGGGATGATTCGAATGGCCAAGGATATTATTGATGAATGGATCTGCAATTAGAAGAGGCTTTGGACAAATGAAAATGAAGAAAATAACTCAGAAAATTGATTTTGTTTTCAAAATTCGGAGCCTGATCTTCTGCCTAATTTTTGACCCAATAAATGATTAAATCTGTTAGTGAAACCTCCTCCAAAATGTTCTCATTGATTTTCTCTTTCCAATGAGCCGTCCTGGGCATCATTTGGCCAAGTATAACTCAATCTATGAACCTCCAAAGTTGATGGATCAAATCTAGCATGAATCTGGAAATTCTGTTGCTGGGCTAAAAATCTAATTCTAAATTAGGATTCTAATTAATTCTAAATTAACTGTTAATTATAAACTAAACTAATTGTTAATTAATATTAATCTATTTATTAATTAATATCTATCTAACTAAAATATTAACTGTTTATAAACTAATTAAAATGAATATAAATAATAATTAAATTTAAATTAAATAAATATTACATATTCATTAATTAATTAATTTAAAATTAATTGTTTAGGTATTAATATTTAAACTAATATTAAACTAACACTACCTACCTCCCTTATTCATATGGTAACATACACATATAAACCATTAACATAACGAATCATATGGTAGCATAAACGATTTCTAGAAATAAAATTAATACGTGAGCTTAAAACGAATACCAAAGTTTGACTTATCGCATCGGGGCAAGCGTGGTGTCGGGGGCATAAAGTTTGCATAGGATGAAGACTCCCGATGCGATGGAACATTCGTATTTAAACACATGTTTTTAAAATTTTGGTTAATGCCCCATTGCATTGGTAAGTCGGGGTGTGAAGGAGTATCAGCATGAAGGAGTATCGGCAATTGGAGCTTTTAAAATTTGGCACAATACAAAATCCCCAATCCGATATCGTCATCGGGGTATGGGGGATATCGGGGGTTTTAAACTTGCGACATATGAAACTCCCGATGCGATATTCATATAATTGTTTTATTCCCTTTTGTCTTAAACTTTTCGGCGATCAGGGATATGGAGGTATCGGGGGTATGGAATGACATGCGCCGATATAAATCTCCGATGCGATTATGTTTTATTTTATATATTAAATTTTAATTTAATTAAATTAATTATATATTAATTAAATTTAATTAAATTAAGATTTAATATTATATATATATATATATTTTATATTGATTTATTTTAATGAAATTAAGTTAAGTTGTGAAATTATCTAAACTACAGCCACTTGAAGAATAAATAAAAATAATAAAAATAAACTACAACCACTTGAATGTTTGGGTTTTCAAGATTAGGATTTGATTTGGAAATTAGAGTGAATTTCTTAAAATCCCGATAATTAATGATTTGGCTGCATAACTAAAAATGGAAAAATGTTAGTAAAAACTCGCTATGGGTTAATATTTAAAATGAATGCGTTATTGAACTAATTTATTTACAAAATGCAATATTATACATTTTATGCAATTTTAACCCAGGCTACATAAATAATCAAATTTTCAAAGGAGTGCCATTTTCAAACCAGTTGACCAAATGAGGCGAAACAAGCGTCAATGGGAAGCTTATAAAAAATCGATTCTAACAAAGCAATCAAAACAAGAATCCAAGGAAAACGAAAAATTAACAAAAGCGTAGGGCAATCAACTAAATAAAAATCCAAAAAAGGTGTTTAGCCAAAATTTTTATAGAAAGGGTCCCCATTATTTGAGTTGAGCAAGTAAAAAATGGGGGGTTGTGTTTTTACCACAACAATGGCGACACGCGGGAGAAGAACCAGTTATCTCTTTTTGATATGAATGAGATTTTCCTAAAATTAAAGCAAAAATAATTAAAGAAGAGAAAATTATGCTTGAAATGCTTGACTAGGTTCATTAGTCTGAATAAAAGCAAGAATCATCTAACTGTTATTTTTCTTAAAACTCCTCATAAATTAAAATACTTCAAAGTTCTATATCAGTCATTAATTAGTTGAACAGATAAAGCAGGGGTCACTTTACAGCTTAGCTTTTAAAATATACTCATTTGTCACAGATAGAGCCACTGCTGCTAGCAAACATCTATAGTCTTGACAGGGTTACCTTTTAATCATCAATGATTCAGAATCCCATCTCTTCAAGAATTATTGACCTAGAGATAAACCCATTTATATATGTTTCTTTTCTTTAAATTTTTATTTTTTATTTTTCTTAAAAGCCATTGTCCTAGTTTGGTAGTCAGATAGTTGACAATGCCATTCACTGGTTATAATTGGACTGAACAAGCTGGCTCGTAATGAGACCCATTGTCTTATAATTGTTTGCAATCATAAGCCATTACCCTGGTTTGTTTAGCAGTGTTGGTAATGTCAGCCTATTTTTCCCCTATGATCATGGTAAGCAGGCTCATGATGAGACCTCTTATCTTTTAAGTTTAAATATATTTCTGGATTATACTCTAGAAAAAAAAAAGGCTTTTTGGGATAGGGAGAATCATTGACTCCTTAAGAGTTAAGAATGACAATTTTAGAGTTAAGGGTGCTTTGCTGTAAAGTGTCTTTACTTGGTTAAAAATAACTTTTCTTGACTGATAATAGAACTCTGAAAGATCTTAATAAAATTTTGGAATCTCGAAATGATTACAATTTGATGAAAAAGAAATTTCCAGATTTTATGATACTTTGCCAACTTCTCTTGATTGGTAATCTCTTCCTCTAAATATGTTTACCTTTATAATAAGAAAATCAAACTCTACTAAGAGATTTAAGAAAAAACTAATAGGTGACTATTAACAATTTTTCTCCATGTATGTTGACCATTGTTAGGTAACAAGTAAGCCTTCCATATAAATCACGGCAAAGTCACCAAAATCAAAACTGAAAACCAAAAGAAAAGAATTCTTTATGCTAAAGTGAGAAAAGAAATCAACAAACGAAATTAAAATGAAGAAATGTGAAAAATGAAGGAAAATCAAAGTTTCAAAAGATAAATTCAAACAAGAATGCTTATACCAATGTCTCAACAATAAGAAGAAAAAGAAAATAATCGTGTAATCAATCATTCTCATGTCGAGATTGGGTAAATCATACCTTGTAGGGTTGTGAGTGTTTTAGGCTTTTTGAATAGCAGCGATGATAAAATTCAGTCACAATGAAAACCTTTCTGTCTTATATCAATCTTCTTGTTTCAAAGCATCATTTTAATCATTTTCTAGCAAAAACAAGATGCCTAAATAAACAAACTAAAGGTTGAGAAACTTCCTGATGTAGTTGTTTCGACGAAGATTATCGCTGCTTCTTGAAATTAAGCCAGAAGAAGAGTATGGACTTCAAAAATACGATCCAGCAAAGGATTGAAAGTTTTTATGAAGAGCTGCACAACATATTTGTATATCAGAAAAACAAAACTGAAACTAAAGCAACGAAATGGAAATTAATGAAAGTGGGTACATGAATCTTACCATTGGATAATTTCTTTTGATCTTACCTGAAAAGTATCAGTTTCTCCAAACTAGCTGACTTCTTATTTTAATTAACATTAAAAACATAAAGAAGTCAAACTAACCAAAATCATATAACCCAAAATCATTATTTATTTTACTTGAACTAAAGCAAGCAGTAAAATGTAAAAATGGAATGCTTAGGGCTCAGGGGAATTGAAATTAAAAGAAATGCATCAGAAATGAGAATGAGAATGTGCAGTAATGACTGTTTCTCAAAATATTATCAGTTTTATATAAACTCCATGATTTTATAAATTGTCCAGAATCAAGACCAAATCCAAGATAATAAAATTTAAATATGAAGATAGAGGTCTTGAATTCCATTTTTAATTATGGAATTATATATTTAAAACTAAAATGTATGAGAAATTGAAATGATTTTTGTATGCTGCAAATTTGTCATCAATTGCCTTTTTCCCATAGTGGTTACCCAAGCTCGCTTTAACACATCGCCTCATTGGATGATCCACACAACAAGTTTCTTCACCATGCTTGAATTTTAATTTGCAAAACTTCACTTTTATTGCTATGCCATATATTGATTAAATGTTAACGACTTAGAGGCATGCATTGGAAGTTCTCGCATCAAAGGTTGCAATGGCGAATCGCCGATATGAAAATATGCGATGAGAAGTTGTGCTATGAGATGGAGCGATCGCATCATTAAAGAAATATTATGTTGGGGGTCGGGGCATATTTACACTATGCTTCCCACATCGCACATCGCAAATTCGGAGATATGATATGAGCATAAATAAAAATGCGATAAGACGATTGCGATATCGGCGACTGCTAATCGGCGATGAGCAGACTTTTGGTACCCGATGTAACACAATATGATTCTTGCGATGCTGATATGCGATGAATGACGTGGCTAATCGGCGATCGGCAATCGGCGCAATCGGCAATCTTAAGCACATGATGTAACAATTCTCGATACGCCGATATGCGATGAAGAGTGGACCCGATAACTTTATGATAAAAATTTAATAATGTATCGGATTCAAAACATCGACCGCTTTAAAGTTATGCTCCTACCATTATTGCGATTGAGTGGATGCGATAGTTTTTATAAACTTGATTCGAATTTCATATCGGGTCCATAATTATGTGGTGGTCGCAATATTGGTAAAGTCGACTATCGGAGATCGGCGATTCACGATAATGGAAGTATACTTGAACTGCAAAGCTCCGATATGCAAAATGAGATATGGCATAGGAGTAAGATAATACATCGGAGGTATTTTATGAACGATTTGTTATCAAAATAAATGCTAAGAACTACTTCCGCTGAAATCTTATGATGCGAGTAGTCTTATGATATTCCTTGAAATTTCAATTGGGTTTACTGATGGTTGAAAGCAAAGTTAAAAATGTTCAAATTCTAATGAATCACAATATAAATTTTCCCTGAACCTGTTGCAAATCTGAAATGGGTTTTCTGCTTACTTCAAGTTTTGAAAACAAAATGAAAATCTGTAAATAAAACAGAACATAAAAAATAAAATAAAAAATAAACTAAGGAAAAGAGAAACTAATAAGAGATGAGAACGAGCTTGCAAATGCGTACCTGGAAGGAAATTGTTTGCAAATTTTACCTTATGAATCTTCAAATTCTTCCTTTGATTTATCAAAATTTTGACTTTGTTCAAAATCATCTCATCATTTATTCTAAATTTAAGTGTGGAATCAGCCTAAATAAAATCTGTTTATTCATGTCCAGGGAATATAAAATTTATCAGAAATAAATATTAAAATAGGCTCCCCTTTTGAATCGAAACAACAATTTATAATCTCTGCTTATTCTGAATAACTTGAGAAGAATCTGTATTGTTATAGCGACTATTTAATAATGCCTTTAGTAAATAAATATGATGGGTATTGCAGCATCAAATAATCAACTAAAGATCAGAATGGGATAAAGCCACTAATTGTGGAAAAATATCAAAACAGATTTGAATGTGTGCACTCAGCAAAATGGACATCCTGAAGGTCAGCTTTGCAAATTTCAAGGAAAATAATATGAACTTCATATGATTACCGTGAAAGGTTAGACTGACTAATAATGATTGAATTAGAATTAAGCTTATCATAGACAGTCATACATTTCATGGGATAATGGAATCATGAAGCTTTTATATCCTCAAATCCTTACCATATAAATTTCAAAAGAAAATCTTAGAAGGAAATCTTGAAATGAAGAAAAGTGGCTTTGAGGCGATCGATGCCAAGTGCAACCTCAATTGAATTTAATCAAGAGATTATTCAGAATAGGCAGAGTAGAGGTATTGCTGTAAGAAATTAGAAAAAGGAAAACAATAATTAAAATTTTCTGATAAGGAGAAAATGTTTTAGTGAACATGCATGAGAAGACTGATTGCTTTGTTTTATTTTTTAATCTACAAAACTGTTAAAAACAAATTAACTACATAAAACAAATTAACTAATTTAATTCTATTCCTATTCTAACCATATACATGAAAATGACTAAGTATAGTCATATTTCCAGTGTAACCATTCTCTCATTTTTATTCCCGCGTTTATGTACAGTTCAAATGTTAGTAATAAAAATAAAAATCTAACTAAACTAAGAGAATTAAATATGAATTCAGAATTTACAGTTAGTGTTAGCAAGTTGATTAAAATCTCCTTCTCTTGAAATTTTCTTTCCAATTCAATACCAATTGGATCACAAAAATCTGGATGGATTTCCATTAATGATTGGGAAACGTTCAAAAGAGGAGATAACAGGCTGAATTGTGGATATGAGTTTTCAAATTCAAAGGCCTGGAAAAAATTGTTAGCGTTATGTACAAATGTTAAGCTATTAACCATTTCCTTTGAGAGAAAAATTTCCAAATATTTTTCAAATGAATTAATGAAAAATCGATGGAGATCTTTCAAATGAAATGGGAAATTATTAATTGAATTGAATTGCTGGCCAGATTGCAAAAATACATTCTCTTGTTGACATTGCCTTTGAAAAAATAGAAGCTTTTGATGAAACATTAGCATTGATTGAAATTGAAATATTGATATCTTTTGATGCTCATGATTATAATATGAAACTTCAATTTCCCAATCGGGCAATGCATCAATTGAGTGTTTGATAGTAAGGTGTTCAATATGCCAGCGAAAAGTGTGAAAATTTTGCAAAATAAAATCAGAAAATAAATCTAAGTTTAAACAAAATAACTGTGAAAGAAAAACTAAAATGAAATCACTATTTGTACAACTAATGTTACAGCACAATTGGGATTGTTTTGAAATAATTTCTCTTTCACAAGGATTGGCTAGAATTATGAAATTTGGGTAATTTCAAATTCCAACTTGTGAAATAGAAAACGAATTATGATTATGAATAGGAATGGGAGTTTGATCCTCATATGAATCATAAATTGGAATGTTTTCTTGAATGGTGAAATCATGAAGATAATTTGCTGCTCTAAAATGAGGATTAGTTGGGATAATTCCTAAATTGAAGCGTTCCTCATCCTCAGATGTTATTTGAATTTTATCATGAGGATTCTCTTGAGAAGAATAGAAATCAACATCTTCAATGTCAGAGTAAACATCATAAATGACCTCACAATATTCTCTACAATTCCCTTCTATCTCATCCAATATATCCAAATAAGGCGGAACAAGAATTTCATGCTCATTAGTGGCAAAAGAATGATCAATTATTGTTTCTTTATCTTGATAAAAATTTAACGGTAATTCATTTAAATCATCCTCTTTATTTTCTGAAATATCATTAATACCAAGAGGAGAAAAATTACTATCATTAAAAATATCAGGATAAAGGGAAAAATGTGAACCAGAAACAATGCATTTAAAACTGTCTCTATTTGCTCATTGTAAATTTCAGATTGCAGATCATTCCTTTGCATACTCATGCTTTCTTGAAGAAGGCTGCTTTGCTGCTGTGATTTCGGCATTTTCTCATCATGGAGAAATTCAGAAATTTGTACAGCAGTTTGCATTTTATTTACTTTGATTGTTGCTTGTACTTGCTGATTTGCGATTTGATTTTCCGAATTTACCTCAAAGTAGATTTCAGATTTCAAGGCGGCATTTTCTCCAAAATTGCTGCTGTTGTCTTCTTGTATTTGAATGGAAATATTTTCCAAGCTTTGTGAAACCACTTCATCACAATTGATTTGCACATCCAAATTGAGATTCTCATTTATATTAGAAGGGGATGGAACAAAGCTCGAATTAATTTCATATGGATTGGGAATGGGTGGAAGAGAACAAATATATTCAAACCAATCTAATGATTCTTTTTTCGTAGGTTTATCTTCGTCTTTAAATCTTAAGCAATTCAAATGAAATCGAATATTAAAATCATTAACAGACTCATTTTCAAACCTTCGTAGATATTCAATTTCTTCACATACCTCTTCATAATCATAGCCGTCAAATTTACAAATGAAAATTATAACAAATTGATCCCAGCTGTGAATTGAGGCAACTGGAAGAGTTCTACACCAGTTTCTGGCTTTTGCCACAAATGTGAGAGTAAAAATTCTGCATAAGATGCCTTCATCAATCCCTTGAAAATCATAATTTGAAACATTTTGAATAAATTGAAAGACATGGTTAAAAGCAGAAGAATTTCTCTTACCATTGAATTTTACTTGAGACAAGAGTCTTACCACTTCGGGTGGAGTATTGGAAGATGCACGTCCATGGATGCAACTCCAAATTGGAAGCTTAAGAGGAGCCATCGCAATAAATAAAATATTAAAATTGAAAAGACTCCACTAGACAAAAAATCTTAGGCCCTCCTTCTAGCGCCAAAAATGTTGATGCCTCGAAAATCGCTGTAACAACATTGGGGGATAACCACCCGGTCCGGACCTTAAAGCAGCTCCTTTTCCGTTTGGTGTGATGGCTCCGACTGGTTTAACTAGGTCCAGTTACCTTCTCCCTATTGCTATTGGTTTATAATGTATCTTTAACTACCAATAGACAGGGATATCAGATCACTTCTTCTTGCTGATCAGGCAAGATAATGACCCTTAAGCTGATTTGGGTTCAGCCAAGCCACAACTAAAATTTTGCCTCTTTAAGGAGAGGACTTAAAAGAATGTAGAATTTACTCTAAATGCAAGCTTATTCTATAATGCAAGAAAAAGAAACTAATCTAAATCCTATCTTAATTAGGCAGATATAGATCTAACCCAACTAAGAGCAAGATAATTAAAGTATTGGGATTTAAATATGTCTTGTTTATAATGAATATCAAGTTAATGAAGTAGTTCAATTAACTGATATTATGGTTACCAAAACACATTCTATTAAGACCTTATAACTTGAAATAATAAACAAACAACATTCCAGGAAGTAGTTCACAAAAATGATATTGATTATCAAATCAATAAATCCAATAATTGAATAATGATATGTGGAAATAGTTCACAACACATTACCATTCAACAAATCAGTTTTATAAGACAGATTTCTGAGTAAATAGTTACTCAAAAATCAGATTTTAATTCATAAGAACAGAGATACCTAATAACAATATTGAGACAAATTACCCATGTTGACAATAGTGCATAAACATGAATAAAATGAGACATTCATGTTACCATAAAAATGAAACTGATATTTGAAACAGTAGTATTAAAAATACCAATTTATTGCATCCATTTCTCTGATCTTGGTCTTCAACAGTCCTTTACATTGCTTTGAACTTTTGTCTTCAAAACTAGAGCCACAATAGTGCAAACTCTGTCCCTCATACATAATTCAAGATACAAAAAAAAAATCCTCAATAATCCCCAGATCTGAGATTTTTTCTCCTCTCTCCTACAACTCTAAATTCCTATTACAGTAGTGCTTTTAGAAGTCTAGAATTGCAGAGGAGAGCATCCCCAATTACATTCTGCAATCTATTATTTATACTATTTGCAAAGGAATTTTGGAGAGGAGAGTTTGTTGAAGAGAAATCTGCCAAATACAATTTTATTTGTTCAAAATTCCAATCTTTAATTGCTGGAGCCTTCTCATTGATTGAAATCCTTTTCTCCATATTTCTTCCACTGTTTTTCTGCAAAAAGAAATCAAAATAAATTAAGATGCAACAGTAAAATCAAAATATTATTTCTAGCATTTAAAATAAATCCAATCGAATTCAATTAAATAAATAATTGAAAATAAAATGTAAGCTTTTTATTGGTACATGGGATGTTTCGAATGGCCAAGGATATTATTGATGAATGGATTTGCAATTAGAAGAGGCTTTGGACAAATGAAAATGAAGAAAATAACTCAGAAAATTGATTTTGTTTTCAAAATTCGGAGTCTGATCTTCTGCTTGATTTTTGACCCAATAAATGATCAAATCTGTTAGTGAAACCTCCTCCAAAATGTTCTCCTTGATTTTCTCTTTCCAATGAGCCGTCCTGGGCATCATTTGGCCAAGTATAACTCAATCTATGAACCTCCAAAGTTGATGGATCAAATCTAGCATGAATCTGGAAATTCTGTTGCTGGGCTAAAAATCTAATCCTAAATTAGGATTCTAATTAATTCTAAATTAACTGTTAACTATAAACTAAACTAATTGTTAATTAATATTAATCTATTTATTAATTAATATCTAACTAACTAAAATATTAACTATTTATAAACTAATTAAAATGAATATAAATAATAATTAAATTTAAATTAAATAAATATTACATATTCATTAATTAATTAATTTAAAATTAATTGTTTAGGTATTAATATTTAAACTAATATTAAACTAACACTACCTACCTCCCTTATTCATATGGTAACATACACATATAAACCATTAACATAACGAATCATATGTTAGCATAAACGATTTCTAGAAATAAAATTAATACGTGAGCTTAAAATGAATACCAAAGTTTGACTTATCGCATCGGGGCAAGCGTGGTGTCGGGGCCATAAAGTTTGCATAGGATGAAGACTCCCGATGCGATGGAACATTCGTATTTAAACACATGTTTTTAAAATTTTGGTTAATGCCCCATTGCATCGGTAAGTCGGGGTGTGAAGGAGTATCGGCGTGAAGGAGTATCGACAATCAGAGCTTTTAGAATTTGGCACAATACAAAATCCCCGATCCGATATCGGCATCGGGGTATGGGGGATATCGGGGGTTTTAAACTTGCGATATATGAAACTCCCGATGCGATATTCATATAACTGTTTTATTCCCTTTTGTCTTAAGCTTTTCGGCGATCAGGGATATGGAGGTATCAGGGGTATGGAATGACATGCGCCGATATAAATCTCCGATGCGATTATGTTTTATTTTATATATTATTTTTTTTATATATTAAATTTTAATTTAATTAAATAATTATATATTAATTAAATTTAATTAAATTAAAATTTAATATTATATCTATATATATATATATATATTTATATTGATTTATTTTAATGAAATTAAGTTAAGTTGTGAAATTATCTAAACTACAGCCACTTGAAGAATAAATAAAAATAATAAAAATAAACTACAACCACTTGAATGTTTGGGTTTTCGAGATTAGGATTTGATTTGGAAATTAGAGTGAATTTCTTAAAATCCCGATAATTAATGATTTGGCTGCATAACTAAAAATGGAAAAATGTTAGTAAAAACTCGCTATGAGTTAATATTTAAAATGAATGCATTATTGAACTAATTTATTTACAAAATGCAATATTATACAATTTATGCAATTTTAACCCAGGCTACATAAATAATCAAATTTTCAAAGGAGTGCCATTTTCAAACTAGTTGACCAAATGAGGCGAAACAAGCGTCAATGGGAAGCTTATAAAAAATCGATTCTAACAAAGCAATCAAAACAAGAATCCAAGGAAAACGAAAAATTAACAAAAGCATAGGGCAATCAACTAAATAAAAATCCAAAAAAGGTGTTTAGCCAAAATTTTTATAGAAAGGGTCCCCATTATTTGAGTTGAGCAAGTAAAAAATGGGGGGTTGTGTTTTTACCACAACAGGACTCATAGATGTGGATGTCAAAAGGAGAGAGGGTGGTTGATGAAGATGCTTTTCCCGAAGAAGATGTTGAATCCCTCAAAAGTAAAATTGATCAATTGGAAAAGAACAAGAGACTTTTGAAAGCTATGTATAATAGTCTTCATTCGAAACATGAAGAGATGATGAAAAATAATTCACAGACACAAGATGGACTTAACTTATTCATGACTAGAGTTATCTTTCTCAAAATTCAAATTGATAAGCAACAAACACCGAAAAGGATTGTGAACTTGATGAAGCAAGAGAAGAGGTGGATCATTTAAAGGGCATGTTACAAGAAGAAGAAAAAAGAGAAAATAACTTGACAAGCCAACTCAAAGAAAAGTATAATAAAGGAAATGAGCATGATAAAGAGCCTGGGAAGCATATCACATCATTGAAAAGAGAACTCAAATAAGCCAATAAGATTGAAAATGTATTAAGAAGACAATTGAAGAAAAATGAATATTGTGAGAAATGAGAAGAAGAAGTCGTTGCACTACGGAAGAAAGTCAAGAATCTTGAAAAAAGGTAGATAAGCTCATAGGCCTTTGATGACATTATTAAATGCGAAAGATCACCCTATATCAAAACTGGTCTTGGTTATGCAATATACTTAACCTGCAGAAAATAACAGAAGTGCAAAATATGCCAGAGATACCATAGAAGATAAAAAATGAGATGATAGACAAATGGAAATATTCTATTAAGATCTGCAATAATAATGTTGACTTTTCTCTTTGATGGGGCAACCTCCAGTAGAGAAAAGCTCAATCAAATCAACAAAAGACATGACTTCCCTTGCTATATTCGACTATATATAGTTACATGAGATCCAAAACCCTAACTATTTGTGGTCCCTTGCATAATGCAGGTTAACCACTTTATTTATTAGCCATGGTCCATTTATTCATCATCCTTAACTAGAATAACTAATTGTGGTCCCTTTTTTATAATGTGGGTCAACTACTTACAATCATCATTAATGCAGGTAACTTATTATGGGATTTATTTCATGAACTAACTAATAATGACTTATGGGGCCACTTGGGCCTATTACATTAATAAAGGGGTTAATTTTGGACCCTAACACGCTCTCCCCCTTATGAAGCAACCTTGTCCTCAAAGCCATAGTTGTATAAATTGTTGGAGAATGGTTTTCAAATCCCATGTCACATCTTCTAGAAAGTTTTTTTTCCATTGGATGATGACTTCTTTGATAGTGCAGCCACGAGGATGCCTTTCCCGTGAATCCAATACCAATTCAGGTCAGAGCCAAAGATAACCTTCCTCTTCCAATTTAGGTACTATGTTCTAAACCTATGGTAATTGTGTCCAACTACTTTCTTGAGGGAGGAGACATGGAATACTAGGTGGATTTTTGAAGTGGCCAGCAAGGCTAGTTTGTAGATGATTGAGCCAATTGCAGAATCACATAATAAGGCCCATAAAATTTTGGGGCTAATTTTTGGAAGCCCTTTTCTTTGAGAGACATCTACTTATAAGGTTGGAGTTGAAGAAACATTTGGTCACCCACTTGAAAATAAATTTTAGAGCGATGTTGGTCAACCTGTTGCTTCATTTTTTAGCTTAATGGAGATTATCCTTTAAAATAGTGAGAGTGGCTGCTTGGTTCTAAAGCAACTAATCAACTGCTTGCACTTTGAAAGATCCTGGAAGATAAGAAATTTTCAAAGGTGGGAGTTTTCCATACACCACGTCATATAGTGTCATCTTGGTTGCTTTATGATAATTAGTATTATACCACTATTCTGCTAAAGGTAACCACTGCAGCCATTGATGTTGCTTGTCTGATGCAAAGAACCATAGGTAGATTTCCAAACATTAGTTTACAACTTCTGTTTGACCATCTATCTAGGGGTGATATGTTGTACTCATTTGGAGCTGTGTGCCATGTAGCTTGAATAGCTCCTGTCAAAATTTACTAGTGAATGTGGGATCTCGATCAGACACAATAGAAGTATTTTTCAAGATAACTCTTCTAGTAAATCATATTAAATATTTTTGACTTGACTCGTTTTGAACCACTAAGTGTGGCTGATCATAAGGACTTTTGAATCATAGAAGTTTACACTCTCAAGCAATAGACGTAGGCATGTTTTTGCAGTTTGAAAATTTGAAAATTCGATGCATGAAAACTTGAGCCACCAAGGTTTGAGTGAATGGGTGCGGTAATGGGCAAAAATGGGCATATTTGGAGAGGTGATTAACTATCACCATGATAACTGACTTTCTTCCTGATTTAGTGAGACCTGTGAAGAAGTCCACGGAGATATCCATCCATATATATGAAAGTAGAGGCAAGGGTTATAAGGTTTATGGTGTGTTCATCATTTCCCCTTTGTTGCACTGGAAGATGTCCAATTCAACTACAAATGTAAGAATGTCTTGTTTCATCCTGGTGCAAAAGAAAGAGTGGCCTGCATTAGCATAATTCTTTTGAAAGCTAGAAAGGCCTGCAATCGGTGAGGACTACAACTTTGCTAAGATAGTGTGGAGTGCAGGGAGAGAACCACACGATCCTTATCTCGAAGAATATCTTCCTACCAAGTATAACCCACTGGGGAGTTATGATCCCCCCTGCAACCTTTTGATTATCTAGGAAAGAGATGGATGAGTAAACCATTCATTGCATGCATTCTCAATCCAAGATGGTATGGGAAAATATAGGGATAAGAGGGTGCCATCCTCCTCAAATTATGTAGACAAGGAATTGACCATGACATTGTCTCGACCTTTCTTATAAACTATCTCATAGTCATATCCCAACATTTTGGCAAGCCATTTATTTTGTTGCGGAGAGGATGAGTGATACTACGAGAAATACTTCAAACTATGATGGTCAGTTTTGATTTAGAAACATTTCCCGAGAAAGTATGGTCATCAAGTGTTTTTTGCATGTAGGATGGCCATCATCTCCTTCTCATAAGTAGATTGACCCAAATTTCTACCACTTAATTGTTTCCCTATGAAGGCTAGTGGTTGAACTGCTTGTGTTAGTATTTCTCCAATGCCAGTTCCTGAGGCATCACATTCGACCACAAGTTGTTTGGTGAAGTCTAGGAGGGCCAACATAGGGGTGGAGCACATGGATTGTTTTAAATCTAGGAAGGCCTATTGAGCTATTTCTATCCAGAGAAATGGACTTTTATTGACAATATTCATTAAGGGTTTGGCAATGCATCCATAATTTTTGAAAAAATTGGGATAGTAGCCTTCGGGGCCTAAAAATCCCAAGAGACTCTTCAAGGTCAGGTTGTGGCCAATCTTTCATTGCTTGAATCTTTTTGGGATCCAACCACATGCCTTCACGACCTGCAATGTGTCCCAAGTACTCCAACTCTTCCATTCCAAAAGAACACTTAGACAATTTAACAAATTATTTTTTGTCCTTCAAAATTCACAAAATATTGTCAATATGTTGAAGATGTGTTTCCCATGTTTTGTTGTAGATGAGTATATCATTAAAAGAGACCATTTTTTTTTTTTTTTATCTATATATTTATTATTTATTTTATTATTTTATTTTTTTAATAGATATATAGATATATATATATATATATATATATATATATATATATATATAGATATATATATTTTCCTGAGATATGGCTTGAGACGCTGATTCATGACACTTTGAAAGGTGGATGGTGCATTACAAAGGCCAAAGGGCATAACCAAAAATTCATAGTGGCCTTCATGGGTTTTGAAAGTTGTCTTGTGAATGTCTTGTTCCTTCATTCTAATTTAGCGATGGCCCAAACGAAGATCCAAATTGGTAAAGAAATATGCACCATGTAGTTCATCAAGGAGATCATTGAATACACGAATGGGAAACTTATCCTTGATGGTGAGCTTGTTGAGGGCCCTAAATTGAGGACACAAGTGCCACTACCCATCTTTCTTCAAGACCATGACCACTGGGGACAAATAGGTGCTAGTGCTGAGATGAATAACGCCTGCTTCTAGTAGCTCCTAAATATTCTTTTCAATATCATTCTTTTGTGCAAATGGGTACCTGTAGGGGTGAACATTTCACAGCTCGCTAACTAGAATGAAAGGGATGTTATGATCATGCTCACCTAGGGAGGGTGGTAGCTCCTTTGGTTTTTCAAATGCCTATTGGTGGTGACCCAACACCTATTTCAAATCTAGATGAATGGTGGTCGGGTTGAATTCAATGGCTTGGATTGCATTGAATTGAGAAACTACTCCATGGTGGCCCTTTTTCAAGAGCTTCTCCATTGTATGTGAGTTAATGATAGTAGGCCATAATGGAGGCCCCTAAGCGTATGAGTGTGTCCATTATGCTTGAAGATCATATATAGCTCCTAGAACTCCATGGTAATTGGGACTAATGTCTTGAGCCATTCGACTCCAAGGATAATGTTGCAACCTCTCATTTGAATGGAAAACATGTGGGTTTTTAGGTGATATCCCCCCATCTAGAGCTTAATGTTCTTGCAATGTCCTTCACATTTCATGGCCCCCCATATTGTATGAGGTTTTGAAAATTGGATACTTCTCACAAAAAATAATGAATTGCCTTAGCTACCCGTTTATCGAAAAAATTATGCATGCTTCCATTGTCAATCAATACCATCATTGGTCTATGCTTAATAAATCATTTGATTTTAAGCATTTGTGGAGAAGAAATTCTAGGTAATGCATGAAGTGATATGATTTGTTCATCTAGTGTTGTATTAGTATCTGGTACTTCTTCAGGGGCCATTTTAGGTTTTTATTCCTCCTCCCCAGGCACTTCAGCTGAGAGGACCTCATATAACGGGCTATTTTTAGTATTGTCAATTTGAAATAAATTTTGTTCCTTGCATTTTTGGCTTGGTGAATATTTTTCATCACAATAATAGCACAATCCTTGTCTCCTCCTTTAAGCTATTTTAGCAGGTGACACCTTTTGAACCTTAAGGGTCTAGGTGGGTCCATTAGTAAGGGTGGGGCCTACCTTTGATAGAAATTATGGATGACTAGATTGAGCATTAATATCAGCTTTGACACCTAAAGATTTGTGGCAAGCTTCCAACCAAGTAGCGAGTTGATGCATTTGAGCATGTGTCTAGATGGATTCCATGAGGCCACTCATGAAACATTCCATATAATATGTATCCCCTAGGCCCTCGGTTTGGATAGATAGTTGTTCAAATTTCATTATGAAGTCTCATATTGTACCATTCTATTTGATCTTACTGAGGCAACCCAGAAAGTGAGAATCCTAGTTAAAGCGTGCACAAATTGATTTAGAGAACATATTCCAAGTTGGCTTTTCTGCATAACATTTCTGATGCCATTGCCACCACTGTCAAAAGTCTCGGTCCAAGTAAAGAGCTCCCACACGTAGCTTGGTTTCATCATCACAGATATTGCTGAGTTG
Organism: Pinus tabuliformis; assembly: GCA_031772625.1. NCBI lineage: Eukaryota > Viridiplantae > Streptophyta > Pinopsida > Pinales > Pinaceae > Pinus > Pinus tabuliformis. The sequence goes on along the minus strand of CM062811.1, from coordinate 944,134,862 downwards.
AAAACATTGTTCCATTTGTGCCACCCACACTGTCAGGTTAGAACTATCAAATTTGTGCATGTCAAGCTTGGGCATCTTATTGCTAGAATATTGGTGACCCCATGGAAATGATGACACCCCTCATATTGATTGTGGCTTATAGGTTCTCCTTCCAGGTGGGCATTGACATTGTTCCCCTCCCCCATGGTGTCTTTAGCCTTGATGTATTATTGTATGGATTCTAGGGCCATTGTCACTACATATTGGACTGTGGTGGTGATGTGTGCTTCTAGGTTTGTCACTATTTTCACAAGATTTTCCATAGTTTGAGCCCTCATAGCTAGCATACAATTGACTGAATCAAAATTTTGTTTTACTTAGAATTAGTATGGTTGTAATGGGTGTGAGACAAGGAGTCAATTAATGTAAGTCACTTGAAAGCACTACTGAAAAATTGGGATCGCTTGAAAAATGGAGGCTTACTAGCAAATGGTATCACTACGATTAGCTCACCATCATGAATCTTGTGGGCTAGGTCTCTTGTAAGTGGAATTTTGGGACCACCAAACATTTTTATTTTAATTACTCTGATAGGAGTATTACTCCTAGCTGATCATTATTGCAACAACAAAAATCCCAAATTCTCGATACTACAAAATGTGTAGGAATTTGGACGTCCCAACTAATCAATACTGTCATGGTAGAAACCCCAACTTCTTGATACTGTAAAACGTGTAGGAATGTGATGGCCAAACATGAAGTGATGGAATTATGGAAATAAAGGAGTGCCTGGGTCTACAAATCACGATATACACAGGGGTCTAATATTAGTACTTGGCCCTATCTTTTAGAGCACCAACTAAGGAGGATAGACCATGCCCTTAGTCATACTACCTGACTATCCTCGATATGTGCAAGTAATATCCTCAAGTGTTGTTTTTGTTGTACTATAGTAGCAAGATGGTTGAAGAATCATCTAAGGTTGGTTTCAAGGTACCCTTGGGGGACTTTAGATATACCAGAGGTACGTGGAAGCGTAGTCTGTGTAAAGGTGTTGTCTAATGCACTACTACTCAAAAGGGTACTGACAGGGGCTGCAAGGGAGTCCAAAAAACATGACCACCTTTTGTATTTCCTACATGTATGCTTCCCCAACTATAGTTTGATGTGTCTAAAGATAGATCTCTATAGTTTAAAGATGTGGAAACATGTCTCTAGCCTAATTTTGTTTTTGCTAAAATTGGTGGTGTGACTAGCCTAGGAAAGAGCTCTAATACCAATTGTAGTATGCTTAACCTATAGAAAATAATAGAAGTATGAAATATCCCTGAGATACCATAGAAAATTAACACAATACAATGATAGAAAATGGAAATATTCTATTATTATCCGCATCAATAATGTTCACTTGCTTCTTTAAGGGGGCAACCTCTAATAAAGAAGAGCACAATTACAACAACACAAGACATGACTTCTGTTGAGCACTAGAGAAGGTATGTTATTATCATTTATTTTTTCTTCTTTAAAATTCATAACCTCTTTACATTATGAACTAGGTATATGACAAGAGATTATGATAAAATCTAGAAGATTTATGTGCAACGTAAGATGACTAATAATTACCCTTTTCTATGCAGAAAAAGGGGAAAACGAAAAATTACCAATCTGAAGGAAACGACAAGACGCCATCAACTACTATCCCTTTGACAGGGAACCACATCCAAACAAGAAGATCCAGACTGGAGCGTACAAACCAGGAAAAGGAAGAGGAGATACCAAATCGGTGCAAGAGAACGAGAAGATGACTGAGAGCTAACAGTATGGCGAATCCCTCAGGATCCTTTGATCCTGAGGGATCGCTACCTTAACGATTCTCTGTATCATTGATATCTCCGCTCGGCTGTTATAAGAAGGGGCAACACTGCTAGCCCAAAGGGAGAAGACTATTGTTGTTTTTATGAAATTCTCTTTTGTACTTGAAACTTTGATCATTGACTCTCTCTAAAAGAGCGATTCACTGTAACTCTGTTTTGATGTTTAATATATAAATCCTGTTGTCGTTCCATCTTTGATTCTGAAGTATTTATAAGCAGTGCATCCCTAGAGGCTAAGGGCCTGACCCTGGTGGATCACTTTCTTCCTGTACTATTAATTCGCGATTTCGAGTCGTGTGTGGTTTACTTTCTCTTATCTATTTCGTTCAGTAATTTGCTGTTCCTTATTTCATGTATCAGCTCTGTTATATTTTGATTCCCATTTGAATAGTAAGGTTATTCTTTGCATAAAGATGTTATGTTACTTGTTTTGAAGTTATATTGCATTGCTGTTACATAATATTGTTGTTCCTTAATAGATTGTTGTTGCTGTTCGATTACAAAGTAATAGTACTGTGTATACATAAATTGGTATCACTGTTTATTTATCTACGGTTTACTTTCAAATGTGATTGTTGTTCATTTGAACTACTGTTCCACCATGATCGCAGTTGCTGTTTCTTTATAACTAGGATTATTTATTATTATGCCGAAACTCAGATTACTGTTCCTTTAACAGACAAGTGTTGTGTATAGCATTTGGTTTAGTTTGCTGTGTATTTACATTTGGTTTAAGTTGCTGTTCAATATTTCATAGCTTCCTTTAATTTGCTGTCCCATTTATGTTTGCTGTTTAAATCATTTCTGAGTGAAGATTGCAATTACTGTCCATTTTGTAGGTTAAATCTTTGCTGTTCAATTGAGTTAAATAGATTAGTTGTTGTTCTATTTCCTGCCATTTGAATTATCATTTCTTTAGTGTGCACAAACAATCTGAAACTATATTGAATGCTGACATTTGTTGTCCAGTTCCCAGGTTGATGATCTTTTCCTTAATTTGCTTCTCAATTACATCAGTTTACAAAGGGATGAGTTATCACTACTGCACCCTTGACTGATAAGTTGCTGTAGTGAATGATTTAGATTTCAGAGTGCTAAAAGTTTCTTTTTTTGAAAATAGATTTCATTTCAATTATCCGTTTACTCTTGTATTCAAAAGCACTATGCTACTAGAATTAGTCTGACAAATGACTGCCTCAGAATGAGTACACTCTTTGAGATAACAAATCATGCCTGGATTGACAATTAATGTAGGGTAAATAGAGGTGAGAAAGAGCCTTTTTACTCCTCCACATTTTGGCGCCATTGCCGGGGAGGAGTGTAGCCATTTGTTCTTTTCAGAGTTGTGTAGGTACCTGCTAGGAGAGAATTGGGTTTTAAAAATGGAAGGTAAGAACCTATGTACAGAGCATGTAACAACCCTGCTCCCCTACCCACTTTCCTGCAGATTTGTTGCTGTTTTTGGGTAGAAATTAGCATTTGATTTATGTGCATGACTAAGCAGAAAAAGCCTGAAAAGAATCATAAACCACTACCAAAACCTGAAAAAGCTAAGGGGCCGGTGACCCTTGGCCGATCAACCTTTATAGATGAAATCCTTAAGAAAGTAGAATCTCATCCTTCAGTAGGACCTAGAAAAGTTTCTTCTAGACAACCTACTAGTTCCCTTCAGGCCACAGGATCACCATCTGTAGCCTTAGCTAAGGTGCATAGCCAAACTGAAGAGCAAGATTTTCAAGAAATTAAGAATTCTAGCCAAAAATCATTACAAGAAGGGAACCTTAGCAACCTTTGCAAAGGAAGAGGAGAAATAGGGGAAATTGAAGAACCAAGATCTACTCTTGGGATAATTCAACCATTAAGTAGCCCTGTTACACAGTAATTTGTCACCATTTATCATCGTCCCTGTTTCCCCTCTCGCGTACATTGGAGGACTCATTACGGGACCTGTGAGAAGTGACATGACCTAAAACCACTTGCATTATATTCCTCTAAGTATGAGCTTCATATGCCCTGAAGACATCTCCTGCAAAATACCCATAAAAAGACCTCTTTTTTGCATTGGCGCGGTTCCACAGTGTACTGCTCGCGCCAATGGGGGAAATCCTCTAAAGAGGGCGCGCCATTGGCGCTCTGTCTCGGAGTCGCACTCGTGCCAACCCAGTTGGGTAAAGTTTTTAACAAACAAACTTCCGAAGGTTCTCCTTAACCCATTCACCAACTGAATCCGTGATGAGTTAGGATGGTTTGGCTTCGAATCTCCATAGAAGGGAAGTGGTTTGCCACCTTTCATGGAAGCTTCTAAGTGATAAAACCAATCCCATGGAAATTGTGATTGATCTTATCTCCTTCCCCTCTATCTATAAAAGCTTGTCTCTATGCCTTGAGCAAGCTAGTTCCAACATAGTGCTAAGATAGTGTGAATTCCAGGAGTTCAAGAGATTGAAGTTGCAAGAGCCTTCTTTGCACCCATAAGGCCAAATCTAAGTGAGGAGATTCTTGTCACCAAGGAGAGAGAGGCTTGTTTCCCATCCCAACAAGCTTTGCAAGACTTGTGTAGCTGATCACCCAGCCAAAGGAGGATTTGACGTCAGAACTATGGTTGTATTCTTCTTTGTTGTTTATCAATAATAGATGACTATCATTATGGTTCCACTCTCATTGTCCTTTGTAATGATTGATGTTGAGTTATATCTTTTCTGACTGATATATAATTGCATCTATTGGATTTTATGCTTGTATTTGTGTTGTTCTTTGTGTGTGCAGGTGTCCAATCATGGAGATCGTGGGGATCATGACCGGCTGAAGCAAAGGAACGAGAGCGACGTCTCTTCTACGAATATTAGCATTGGAATCCAAGTAGGTTCTCATCATCCACCTTTAATTTGCAATTAGGAACTTGCGGGATAGCATTGTTTGATTATTGCTAGACCCGGTCTGGGCTAGTAGGGATCGCCTCTGTCCATAGAGGGGATTTACCTCCACAACAAGCCTAGATAAGGGAAGTGCTGTAAATATCATCCAAAACAAAGAATCCTCCCAAACATTAAATCAGCAAGGAACTCTCATTATCCCAGATCAAGGAAGTGCTGTTAAGGCCATTCCTGCTCCTTCTCGTCAGCCTAGGAATACCCTCCTAGACATCCCAGAAGGTTATTGGCATATATTTGACCAAATGGCCCAAAACTAGCCAAACACCCAAACCTCCACACTGCAATATCCCATTGTAGATACTGCAGCCAATGCACCCATGAAGGCCATTTCGCTCCAACACATCCCTACATTCCATGGCCTTACATCAGAAGATCCAGATGCATTTTTATTTGAATTTGATGTGCTGTGCAGAGGATATGACTATACCACCGATCCCCAAAAACTGAAATTATTTCCCTCTACATTAAAAGGGGCTGCTTTAAGATGGTTTATGGGGTTGGGTGGAGGTGTTATAAATAACTGGGATCAAATGAAAAGTGCTTTTCTGAAAAAATATCAGGATTATTGTAGGTCTAGAGAGTTAAAAGATGAAATATTTCAGATGGTAGCTAGACCTAATGAAACATTAGAGGAGTATGTTGAACGTTTTTAGTATAATCTTCAAAGATCTCCTTATGCATCATTACCCTTACCTGATAATGTATTAAAAACAACATTAATTAAAGGAATGAAGGAACAATGGATTGAAACACTAAATATTATGGGAAAACGAGACATTTATCAGGAAAATTTTGCTAACATTATTGATTTATGTATCAGGAGTTCGAGAGGCAGCATAAGACTAAAACCAGCAGAACATGACAGGTTTACAAGAGAGAACAAGATCTCTGCAGAAGGAGTAACTCGCGTAGCAATTGGAAATTTATTAGAGAATTTCAAAACTGATATATTGGGGACTCTGACAACACAGCTCAATATTATGCAAGCAAAATAGAAACAAGCAGAGGCAGAGCAAAATCTAGCAATCTTCTGTCCCAGATGCAGAAAGAAACACAACCACAAAGAGTGTCCATTAGATGCAGTTCAAGTTTGCACCACTTGTACAAAATACCACTCTACAGAGACCTGTCCCTCACTTCCTGGTTTGAAAGCAGTATACAAAGAAGCAAAAGAAGAACCAAAATCGGTGTACCTACTTAATCAGTGCCATCAATGGCAGCCACAACAATCAGGTATGTTCCCCGATCCAGCTTCTTCTTTTTAGCCTTTGTAATATCATGCTCAGTAATATAATACAATGTGGCAAAATCAACCCCCCTTCCCAAATTGGACACAACAACCATTTCTTTCATCCTCTCCATGGCCGAATCAAACAAGCCAATATAATTGGCCAAATTTTCTCTATGCTCCACCATATTGGAAAAATAATGCGTATCCAACACAATGGTCCCCTCCTACTTCATAGAGTCAAGCCTGGCAGACAAACTGGAAAATACTGATGAATCAGCCAGTGGGAACCATTCCCCCCCCTCAACTTACACTGCCAGCACTACAACAAAGCCCCCAGTCCAATTTAAGACCACAACTCCTAGCCCAACCCAACCCAAACCCAAATAACAAATCGGTTCAATCTATTCAAATAATTGAAACACCAGAACTAGAAACCAATCTAAGGGAGTGAAATGACCTTCAATTAAGATCTGGGCGCATTATAGAAACATAGGGAGATAAAACTGTTCAAGTTGAAAATCAGTTACCTATAGAACAACCACCACAAGAAGAAGATGTGATCAGACAGAAGACTCATAGTCAACCAACCACATCTTCTCCCCCATTCCCAAAACGACTAATTGTGCCACGTCCTATAGAACCCCCTGATTTTGATATTTTGGGAGAACTTAAGAATTTGTACATAAAAATTCCACTCCTCCAAGCCATCCAGGACATTCCAATATATGCAAAGACCATTAAAGAGCTATGTATAAAAAACCAAGGAGGAGAATAACAAATAACCCAACAGTCCAAGTAGTTGGCACCTTATCTGACTTGTTATCAGGAAGAGAAACACCTGTTAAGTATGAAGACCCAGGAAACCCGATAGTAATAGTACAAATCAATGGACAAACCTTTTCAAATGCCTTAGTTGATTTAGGGGCTGTAATTACTATTTTAACAGCCGCCACTTGTCAAAAACTGGGCATTACCTCAGTATAACCGACTTCCACTTTATTGAACTAGCTGACCGATTGGTGGTTAGGCCAGAAGGGACACTACATGATGTCATGGTATCTATTGATTCCTGGGAATATCCTGCCAACTTTCTGATAATAAACCCCAAAAACCGACTTGATGGACATCCATTGATTTTAGGCAGACCTTGGCTTGAAACCGCTGATGCTTATATTGGCTGTTGACAAGGCAGCATGACTATAACTAGAGGGAGTAACATCAAGAATCTAGCCCTATACCCTCCCGCCCAGTCAAGTGTCACAATAATAAGAACTAACAAACATCCATATCATACCTCACCGAAAACATTATATCCCCATTAACCATAGAAGATGCCCTCGATTTCAAACATCAAACAGAGGATGATGTTATTAACAACTTTATTAACCAGGCTGAATCCAGATCCCATATACAATGTCACATGATAGAAGCAGCATTTGATAATGAATTAGAAGAAGATACTCTCAAAGACACTCACAATCAAACAATACCTACTACCTCTGTGTCAAATAGCAAAACTATATAGATTAAGTCAGGAAAAACTTTAAACATTAATAGCAACCTGACTCCCGAACAAGACGAGAAGCTAATCCAACTACTGAGAAAATACAAGGAAGCATTTGCATGGGATTATCTGGACAAGAAAGGAATCGATCCCCAGTTATGTACAAACCACATTTACACAGAAAAGGATGCAAGACCTATTCGCCAACCCCAAAGGAGACTTAAACCTCATCTAAAAGACATTGTGAAAGATGAACTACAAAAACTTTTAGATGTGAACTTTATTTATCCTATCTTCGGTAGCAAATGAGTCTCTTCGCTTGTAGTGGTGCCAAAGAAGAATGGAAAGTGGAGGATTTGTGTATATTACAGAGAACTAAATAAAGCAACATAAAAGGACCACTTTCCCCTTCCATTCATTGACCAGGTACTAGATACTTTAGCAAGGAAAGAAATTCTTTTCTTTCTTGGATGGCTTCAGTGGATACAATCAGATTCAGATTGCCACTGAAGACCAAGACAAAACTACTTTTACCTGTCCTTGGGGAACATTTTCCTACAAAGTTTTACCCTTTGGCCTATGCAACGCCCTTGCCACATTTCAAAGGGCTATCCTTAGCATCTTTTCAGATTTAATAAATGAAGGGCTCGAAGTATACATGGATGATTTTACACCATACAAAGATGATTTCAACCCAGCATTAAACACACTAGAAAGAGTGCTGCAACGATGCATTGCCATCAGGCTCTGCTTGAGCCATGAAAAATGCTATATGATGATGACTGAAGGACTCATCCTAGGCCATTATATCTCAGTAGCTGGAATACAGGTAGATCCGGCCAAAATAAAGATAATCTTGTTAATACCTACTCCTACCACACAGACAGAGGTATGCAGTTTTCTTGGATTTTCTAGTTATTATAGGAGATTTATAGAACATTTTTCTCATATTGTTGCACCTCTATATGCACTGACAGGAAATGTTGACTTTGTTTGGACATATAAATGTGATCGTGCTTTTGAGGTTCTAAAAAGCCTGGTGTCAAAAACCCCAGTACTCAAAGGTCCAAATTGGGACTTGCAATTTCAAATTTCATTAGATGCTTCAGACACAGCTATTGGAGCAGTCCTTGGGCAGGAAGAAGACAAAAAACCATACGCAATCTATTACATTAGCAAGAATTTGTCTCTTGCTGAGTTGAACTGTACCGTTACTGAAAAGGAATTTTTCGCTGTGATTCATGCTGTCAATAAATTTAGGCATTATATCACTAGATATCCTATTGTTTTATATACAGATCACTTTGCGATAAAGTATTTAGCAAATAAACCAATCACAAATGGTAGAGTAACCAGATGGTTGATTTTATTGCAGGAATTCGATATCACAATAAAAGACCAACCTGGAAAAGAAAATCTTGTAGTTGAATTTTTCTCACGAATGCCAAAACCAGTGGATGTAGTAACGGTCGAAGATCAATTTCCAGACGAACATTTGTTCGCTATTACTGTCAAAACATCCTAGTATGCTGATGTTGCAAATTATTTAGCAGTAGGCAAGTTACCAAAACATCTGACTCCCAATGAACGAAAGCAGATTGTCCAGCGTAGCACCCGATTTTCTTGGATTGGGGGATACCTGTTTCATACAGGGGCAGATATGCACATCAGGAGATGTGTCCGTGAAGATGAAATTTTTGACATTTTGAAAGCTTGTCACGACGGACCATGTGGCGGACATTTCACAGATCGAAGAATTGGTCACAAAGTGCTGCAAACAGGGTATTATTGGCCCACAATCTTCAAAGATGCAAAGAAGTTTGTTCAAGCTTGTGATAGCTGCCAAAGGGCAGGACGCCCTAGACAGTCCAACGAAATGCCCTTGAACCCACAACTAGTCATTGAACCATTCGAATGATGGGTGCTCGATTTTGTTGGTCCAATCAACCCATCATCAAACCAGAAAACATATATTCTGGTAGCAACAGAATATGTCACCAAATGGGTTGAAGTAGAGGCATTTCCAAGAGCTATAGAGGATTCCGAGCTATAGAGGATTCCGTTATTCAGTTCCTGTTCCACATATTTGTGCGATATGGCCTCCCAAGAGACATAATCACGGATGGAGGACCACAGTTTGCTGGTAATAAAATTGCTGCAACACTAAAAAACTATCATATTCAGCATAAAATTACTACTCCATACCACCCACAGGCGAATGGTCAAGTAGAAAGCACGAATAAGGTAATAGAAGCAATACTGACAAAAACCATTGTGTCACACAGACGTGATTGGGTGACAAGATTGCCAGAAGCCTTGTGGGCATATAGAACAACATGGAGAACATGGAGAAGCACTACAAGATATTCACCATATCAGCTAGTATTTGAAAAGGAACCCATCTTTCCAATAGAATTCGAAATACAGACCTTGAGAATAGCACAAGAAGTCAGTCTAGATTTAAGCAAGGCCCAGATGAATAGACTACAACAAATCAACGAGTTGGATGAAATGAGGTTCTCTGCTCTTCAACATACTATAGTAATCCAACAATAGAGAGCCAAATGGCACGACACCCTCATAAGAAAGAAAGTCTTTCGAGAAGGAGATTGGGCGCTCCTATACGATTCCAAGTTCCAGGATTTTCTGGGGAAACTTCAGACTTGCTGGCTGCGACCATATGAAATCCAGAAGGTACATGATAATGGCACCATTACTTTAACCACCATCGAAGGATCTAGACATACGTTTAAGGCAAACGACCACCGAGTTCGATTGTACCGCAAACCACTCACTCAGGAATCCTTCTACCAGCAACTCCGGGAAGATTCCGACATGCAAATTCTGGTTGAGGAAGTGAACTCTTCCTCACCTCTGGTTCATTAACTAATTTGATTGATTTTAAATTTTGTACATAATTCTTTTGTTTTCTTTTCTGTACAGATTTTTGCATTTCTGTAATTTTTGCATTTTGCTGTTCCTTTCGGATGAAACAACATTTTCACCATTCTGCTGTTCCTTTTCGAGGGAACAACACTTCTACATTTTGCTATTCCCTTCAGAAGGCTCAGCATTCTCACCACTTTGCTGCTCCTTTTTGAAGGAACAATGATTTTTGCATTTTTCTATTCCTTTTAGAAGGAACAACAGTTCCACTGTTTTTCTGTTCCTTTATAAAGGAACAACACTTCTGCATTTTGCTGTTCCTTTATGAAGGAACAACATTTTCGCCATTTTTGCTGTTCCTTTCCGAAGGAGCAACACTTCCACATTTTTATTGTTCCTTTCTGAAGGAACGACACTTCCACATTTTTGCTATTCTTTTCAAAAGGAACAACACTTTTGCATTTTTTGCTGTTCCTTTATGAAGGAACAACACTTTCATTTTTTGCTGTTCCTTTTTGAAGGAACAACATTTTCATTTTCTGCTGTTCCTTTTCGAAGGAACAACACTTGCGTTTTTTGTTGTTCCTTTCCGAAGGAACAACACTTTCATTTTCTGCTGTTCCTTTTCAAAGGAACAACACTTGCATTTTTTGCTGTTCCTTTCCGAAGGAACAACACTTTCATCTTCTATTATTCCTTTCCGAAGGAATAGCACTTGTGTTTTTGCTGTTCCTTTCCAAAGGAACAATACTTTCATCTTCTGCTGTTCCTTTCCGAAGGAACAACACTTGCATTTTCTGCTGTTCCTTTCTGAAGGAACAACACTTTCATTTTTCTGCTGTTCCTTTCCGAAGGAACAACACTTTTATTTTTTTGCTGTTCCTTTCCGAAGGAACAACATTTTCGCATTTTTTTGTTTGCGCTTGTTTTCTTTGTTGTTCCAATTAAGGGACAGCTGCTGTTCCTTTCAATAAACAAGCAATTTCGAGCATATTTTTTTCCTTTTGCTTGCGTTTTTTGTACAATAGCTGTTCTATCTTGAAGACAACATTTTTAGAGTGCATTTTCTTCTTTGTGTGTTTTACTATTTCAATCATTTTTTGAGTTATGCTCATTTAAAGCACAGCTATACATTCATGCAATGAATACAAAAACTAGAGGATACTGAAATCAACAAATTACATAAAAATCGTTATCTTTACAAGAAATTGCTTTGAATTGATAAGAGAAAAGAGGAAAGGACACAACTATTGATCACCTTGCTGTCATTATTCTACTAATACCGATATGATTGGTTATCTTTATCATGATGGTTCTTCCTAAATTCCCATAATTCTCTTTGATCATTATTAATGAATAAGAATAAAGGGCATATTTTTCTATTGAGATGTTAAAACTTTTTCCACCATCCCTACTCTTAAGGAGTGTTGAACCACCCTTTGTATATAAATAGGAAAAATGCTATATAAAAGAAAAAGAAAAAAGAAAAAATGTTTATATGATTGCTAACAGGGTTTGTGAAATGAAGGATAGGGGGTTTCATCAAGAGCCAGCCTACCATGATCATAAGGAAGAAAGTGAAGTGGCATTCCCATTATGGCCACCACACCAAGGATATGGTCCAAGAGGCACATCAGAAAAATAAAAAGTCCTTGGAACATGAGGTCTCATCACAAGCCAGCCTGCCCACCTTTCACTCCTTCCTGGTGAATGGCATTATGGTTTATCTGGTTACCAAGCCAACATAATGGCCTCCATTCTGACATTGCATAGCACTTTCTTAAGCATACACAAAGGATTATGGTTCCATGGATGAAATAAACAACTTTGTCAAGGTTATGGACACCTGTGGGAAACAGAGCTTTGTTGATGGTATTGAAGTCATATTCCTTATACAACAATAGCAATTATAAAACCCTTCTTCTTATATATTTGTAATGGGTCAAATGAGATTATGTACATAACCCCTCTGAACCTTTAATACATGAAAATCTATTACAATCAATTATGATGGCAAAAGTCGATAATGATCGCATTGACCTTTTATGCACGTCAGCTGTCCTATCCTCCAATTCTCGCATCATATCACGACATTCTCTTATTTATTAAGTGATTCCATTATACACCTCGATTTCGGCAATCCGCTCATTCTTGTAAACATGGCATTCCTGTATACGCTGTTCCTTTATGACTCTGTACTATGGCAGTTCAGCACGCTGCTCCTTCATTTGACGGCCGAGGACGGCCTATCACATTGCAGGGGGGGAGCAGGTGACCTCATAATTTGCTGGCATACGTGTCAGCTTATCATTCGGAGAATTCTGACTCGAGAATAGCAAAGCTTAACGGTATATTGTTTTCCAATTTGCATGGCTTGCTGTTCCGAAGCTATTTCCGTGTTATTCTCTGCAACAATTAGCAATAATTCGAAATTCGAACAAGCTTGCTGTTTCGTCATCTTCTCTGTGTTTGCTAACAGTTTGAACAATTTATTGTTCCATTGCCATCTCTGTGTTTTTTTTACAGTGTGCTAAGCATGGGAGGAAAATTAATTCGCAGAGAACCATAGGTGTTGATGGTCTTTGATGCTGCACGAGAGATCCTAACAAGGGCAGGATGGATAGTTTATCTCAATCGTCTACAACAATCCAATGAGATGGTGGCAATTAAATTTTTATAGAACTTGCAAGAACATCACTCCACGGTGAGAGGGAGACAGATAGCAGTCACCGACGACATAATTGTAGAGGTTTCGGGACTGCCAGCCACTGGACCTGTGTGGACTCTGAGAAAGGTGAGACTGCGAGAAACCATAAAAATCTTCCAGGATGAAGGGCAGAACATGACTGAAAGAGGAAAGGGAGTTTTACCAGCAGCCTTGGGAGAGCCGTTGGCAGAGTTGGCGAGAATCATACAGAGCTACATCACTTGTGAAGGCAGGAAAAACGTGGTAAGACCATGCCACCTAAAATTTTTAGCTGTGTTAAAACAAAAATACGTTGTGAATTTACCTGCATTTTTAAATTCTTTATTACACGATGTTTCCCGAAGCATGAAGAAATCTCGCCATGTAGAGTCAGTAGTAAGCCACCATGGGTTGATACGACTGATAGTTAGCTAAAGTCTTGCTCAGCAACAGAGCAGTTGGGGAGAACTATTTTCACAATAGACGGGGAACTGGCTTTGCCAGCCCCAAAATGAAAACATGCTGCCAGTACATCGAATAGACCGTTGAAACGAAGGAAATTCGTTAAATTGGCATGTATCAGAGGAAGGCTGGAAAATTCTCAAGGGAACACTAGTCAACCAATGGAAATAGACGATTCAGGGGACGAGAAACCCCCACAATTGGAAGGAGAGGAGAACGAAAAGGAGTTGGAGGAAAATGATGAAGGAGAATTGTATAGTCAATTTAACGTCTTAAATTGCTCTACATAAATTATCAATCTGGGTATCGTAAACTGATGAAGTGTGGTGTACCATATATGCTTAGTTAACCTTTTGCTTACTTCGTTGTTTTATAGTTTATGTTGTTTTTGGGGTTTTGTTCTTGTTGGTTCCTAAAGTGTTTAACGCAAATGGAAATCCTATTCTAAGGTCTTAAGAATACTTTTAAAGGTCAAGTATGGATGTAGATTTCAAGACAAGGTTTATGTCCCTTATGGTAACTTCCAAAACTTAGCACTTCAAAAGATCTCAAAACATGCTATTAATACTTGAACAAGAATGTAAATATGCAACTACTTAAATCAAACAAAAGATGAAATATTGATCATGAAATCATTGTCTCTGCTGTCCATCTAATTACAAAAACAAAATCTAAACTATTGCACTCAAACTAACCAAAAATTGCAGACTAACGAAAGCAAGATCAATTTACTTCACTTATAATCCGATAGCTTGCCAAGTAGCTTTTCCGGGTTAAGCCATGGCTCAGGAGATAACGTCAATAACATGAAGAATTGATATTTAAATTACCTACTTGCAAATGAAAGTAAAATCAAGTCACTTCACTTATAATCCGATAGCTCGCCAAGTAGCTTTTCGGGGTTAAGCCATGGCTCTGGAGATAACGTCAATAACATGAAGAACCTAATATTTAAATTATCTACTTGTAGATTAATGAAAGCAAAATCAAATTACTTCACTTATAATCCGATAGATCGCCAAGTAGCTTTTCGGGGTTAAGCCATAGCTTTGGAGATAACGTCAATAACATGAAGAACCTAATATCTAATTGCAGAGATGAAAGTAAAATCAAATCACTTCACTCATAATCCAATAGCTCGCCAAGTAGTTTTTCGGGGTTAAGCCATGGCTCTGGAGATAACATCAAATGACATGAAGAATTTGATATCTAAACTAACTAACAACAACAAATAAATAAGATTGAAATCAAAGCATAACTAAAATTGAAAAGCTTAAGAAAAATTTCAGCAGAGAGGCAAATCTCATGTCACTATTTGATGCAAAAACATGTAAAGAAAAACTAATCTACAATCAACCGGTTGAACACACTTGCATGAATGGAAAATCTAAACTAACAAACTTGAAAGCAATAAAATGACATACTTTAATGAAATCGAAGCAAAATTACAAAATAAAATCTACTCTATCTTACATTCTAATATGCTCCATGACATCTACTTCACATCTCCTTCCATGTTAAGAACATCAAAACTTTATTCAAATTCTTCAAAATTACAAAGTACAACAAAGCTCTCCAAAGCTTTCAAAAGCCATCAAGGAAGAACTATAAACTCCAAGCTAAGCTAAGACTAACAAACTAACAAATGAAGGAGAGAGATCTCCTATTTATACAAAAAGATGAGAAGCCATCTCATTAATGAAAGTCCATGAATCTCATCCTCTACCTCTAGAGTCCTAATCAAAATAGGAACTGATAAGACACATCTTCTTAGAGTTTCAATACAATTAGGAGATGTGACACATATCCTCATGATCCCATGATTCTTTCCACTCAAATTCGAATTTGGCCTTAGAGTGCCACATAAAGGTCTTCTAGAAGCCTCATTTTGACCTACACATGTCAACAATCTCAACCCACTTGTTAGGTATAAGCATATGCACATTATTTTCTAATTTTTAACCACAAATTCACTTAAAAAGGCTAAGAATTAATAAAGTTTGGAAAAAAATAAATGTGGTCCAATGATAATGAAAGTGGGATGAATGTGGTGACATAGTAGTGAAATGAAGGTGATATAATGGACATAATAGTGAAAGTGTAATGGAAATGAATGACATTTTCAAGACCCAACATACCATTCAACTGAAGTTATTGCATGTCCTCATGCAATATATATTACATTAACTTTTTTTTGATCCTTGAGCTTTGGCTTAAGTTTGCATGATATCATTTGATAACTTCATATTTTTGCAAAGTGTTTTACTTGAATTGCAACATGGTTGGTTCTTGTGTTACAACCAATTTTTTTGTTGTTGCATTCTATTATGATCTTTGAACTTTGCATAATGATATTTTGATTATTGTTTGCAAAGCATATTTTTATTAGATTGCATGATGGTTGGTTCTTGTGTGACAACCATGATTTTGTTTGTATCCAATTTATCCTTTAAACACTTTTTGAAAAGCCATTGTATGATCATAATAACAATGTAATAGTTAATATATGTTGGAAGTATGTGGGCTCCTGAGTATGATATGGACATAGCAAGATATGAATATAAATGTATCCCCCCCCCAACTGATGGTATTGAAAATTTTATGAAATGAGGAAGAGAAATGTTTTTCCAACAATTATCATTCTACCTTTTTATGGAATTGTATGGTCAAAAGTTAGAAAATGACGTACCTTAACTTACCCTTTGGAATGGATGAGTTGTATGTGTGGTGGCTGCAAAATTCTGATCATATTCTTCTTCAAGTGGTTGAACAAGAAGAGTCATGGATAAAGAGTTAAGATGACTTTTTATTGCTTCTACTAAAACTTGCTGAATCTACTCCAAAATGCTGAAAATAATAGTCTTCATGTCTTCAAAACTCATTGGCACAATTCCTACTATGTGAAAAGATGTTCTGATGTCGAACATAGTAGGAAATTGTTGAATTAGTGGCCATTGATGGATGCCACTAGTCAACACGAGAACTCTCACCATTGATGACAATGAGAGTCAAGATGCCCAAACACATCTTGCTAGGGACGAATAGTTTTTCCGATGTCGAGTCACATAGAAGATCTGATGAACAAGGGACATTAATGTATTCCCATTGTTTGTCAGCATGAGAACTTGCCATTAAGGCATGCAAGCTTCAAGGTGTCTTTACAAGGAACTTAGACTCAAAGGACTAGGGACTCAATAATTTGCATTGAAGTAGGGTTTATTTGCGAAATGAAAATGACAGGAAATGAAAGATGAAAATGGAAGATGGCAATGGAGAGCAGAAATAGCAATGGGCAATAAGCATGTGAATGAGCCTCTTGCTTTTATTTGTGGGTTATAAATAGACAAAAAGAGATGGAAAGTGTATGTGAATGTAAATGGAAAATATGGAGTGAAATGAGGTGAATGGTTTATTATGAGGTATGGATGTGATGGAGACAATAGTATTTGAAAGTTTTTCAAGTTTTTGGATCTAATTTTGCATCAGCATATTTCCTCTTTGTTGCTGATCATTCTCTTATGAAATAAATTGGTTTCTTAGAGAGACACCATTCTCTTGTAGTCATTTGTCCTTCCTCCTGGAACCTGCAAAAAAAAATAATACTTCTTCTGCAATGGAATGTAAGATTATCAAAGGAGAGAGGTGATCAATCTCTCTAGTTATGATATTTACACACAAAACTAAGAATTTGTATTAATGAAACAAGTTCTCAAAGGAAAAATCAAAAGAATTTATACCTGCTTTGGAATTGGTGCCCCAAGTTGAATGTTGCTTCTTTTCAGCAATTTATTTCATTATTTGCCATTTCAAACTCTAATGATGGATTTTTCATTGTGTAGATCTTGTTGAGATCTTTCCAACGATACTTGAATCATCAAAATCTGATTTCGTATGAGAAAGTTAGGCTGATTTGAACAATGAGGTTTTTTTAGCTAGAGAACAGCTGCAGAATTGGACTTTAGCTGCGGAATGTGCACAGTTTCTGTAGCTAAAAATCTTGAATAAAAAGTTAGCCATTCATCTTTCATCATCAGTCCAAAATTAATCAATACCTTCAGAAAAGTGAGCAAATAACTTATTCATTTCATTGATTCAAAATTATTATTTTTTCTTGACATGCGACGACTTAGTGTGGCGACTTAGTGATAACACACACCTTGACTTCCCTTTGACTGGGGTCCTTTTCATTGATTTGGATCAAATGGATAGGACACCATTCATGTACTGACATTTTCCCAGCTACTCATGTGGTTTGTTTCATCTCTTGACACCTATAACCTATAGAAGTATGAAAATCACTGCGGAATTGCCAATTAGTTGTGGAATCAGGCTGCATTCCATAGCTAAAAGACAACCAACCATCAGTTTCCTGATTTAAGTTATTGGAAAAGAGATTTTATGCAGCCAAGTACCAGGAGAGAGAGAGAGAGAGAGCCTAAGATCACAGTTGGTGCACAGGACCAATTATTCATGAGCTTCTTTGCTATTTTTCAAAAAAAATTCTTCACTGTCTGCCTGAAAAATAAAATTTTTGTAAATGATATATGAAGCAAAACAGTTTTAATGATGAAAATATATCAGAGTAATGGAAATGTATGATCTCTTCAACAGTTTTAATGACTCCTATAACAACCGTTTGACACATATCCCTGACTGCAAAATGACCCAATGGAGGATACTCAACAAAGGTTTCAAACTTGACGGCAATGTGGCAAGTGTGGCAATCCAACACAGGGGCATAACCAAATTCATAATAATAACCTGTGCAGTAAAGTTGGCAACTTCCTTTGCTGGCTGCCACATCTATCAGTTCATTAATTAACTAAGAATCTTTCCTTCCGAATCTGAAACACTCACGTCATTAATTAACTGTTCAAATAGTGTCGTATTCAACCAGTTCACGTAATAGAGTCGTATTCACTTGAGATTGTTGTTAAACAGGTGTTGGATGAATTATTAAAACAAGAGACGTGTAATCATGATTGATTTTTAGCACATAGTTGATTCCAAATTGAAATTCCCCTCTCCAAGCAACCAAATTAAATCAATCAGCCAGTTTATTAATTCAAATTCCGTTTTTTTCTCTCGGAGCCTGCAAAAATGGGCTTCAAAGAACTGTGAAAATATCCAAAACCGCTTCAAATTTATTAAAACGATTTCTGGGTTATCTAATTGACCTATTGCCGAAAAAACCCATGTGTTATTTTTTCCAAATGCGCCTCTGTTTGGCCAGATCATGAATTCAAAGTTTGACGTTTTTCAGTTATTACACATTTGTGGATTAACTGTTCTGTATTTTTATGAATTGCTGCATTCGGCATTTTGGTTTGATTTGCAATTTGAACACAGGAAATAGAAAATGAATAGTGCTGGAATTTTTCAAGGACATCCTGAACAAGTATTTTACTCTCGGTCATATGTTCTCGCTTCCTGGCTCGTGCTCCCTGCTCTTTGTATAACTACATTATAATGAACCTCCGCTCAATTGATGTTGTATATGGTATGTTCTCTTGAATCGATAGCGTAACACAATATAATCCTATATTATGATCCTTGCATCGCATTGGAAAGTTACTGATTTACTCATAAATGTTGGCAGGTATCTCCATATAGGTATAGTCTTATTGGAATGTTCTGGCTGGACAGAGGGATAGAAGAATTTCACGAGTTTCAGAGCTTCAGATATCGTGGGAAACCTACTTCTTCAGTGCAAGGCAAATCGAACCCCTAACCTCGGTCGAGTTCTTTCAATCGGAGAGGAGAAATAATTGAGATGACAAATAGCAGCAGTAACAATGATGATGATACTTCAGCAATGGATGGAATATGGATGAGTGTTGAAGATTTTTACTAACATTGGCTTGCTGCTACTGATTACAAGAGTCAGAAAAACAACTAGAGGAGGCTAATGCTTTTGTAGGTTTGTTTTAAGGCCAAAGATTGAACACGAATGTAGATTTTCTATTGAGGCCACATCGAAAACTAGGAATGGAGATAGCCATATAAGCTGGTTTTTTTTTTTTTTCGATCTGGGCAGGGTGACTAGGATAGGATCCATGTCGAGATGATTCTGTAGATGCCCATGTGGTCGGTTTCTTCATTGGATGCCTGTAACCTATTAAACCTTGAAATTAGCTGCGGAATTCACAGTTAGCTGCAGAATCAGGCTGCATTCCGCAGCTAATTTGAAAAATCTTATTAAAACAGGACATAGTGTTTTGAGGACATCTACAAACCATAACCAGTCAATCTTGGATAGTTGAACCTATCAAAGCAGTTGGGTTTTTTTTTTTTTTTATTGAATCAATTGAAATGATGAAGTTTATTTTGTCTCATTATATATATATATATATATATATATATATATATATATATATATATATATATATATATATATATATATATATATATATATAACAACTTTTTTTCTGATCTTCCAGATCACACAGAGTGCAGGAGGAGAGCATACTCAAGAAATTATTATTTTTTTTTTTTTTTTTTACATAACAATCCTTTTTCTGATCCTCCAGATCACACAAAGTGCAGGAGGAGAGCACACTCAAGAATTATTAATTTTTTTTAGATGTAAGAAATAAGTTCTCCTAATTGCACTTCCCCGGCAACGACGCCAAAATGTCTAGTCAATTTAACGTCTTAAATTGCTCTACATAAATTATCAATCTGGGTATCGTAAATTGATGAAGTGTGGTGCACCATATGTGCTTAGTTAACCTTTTTCTTACTTCGTTGTTTTATAGTTTATGTTGTTTTTTGGGTTTTGTTCTTGTTGGTTTCCTAAAGTGTTTAACGCAAATGGAAATCCTATTCTAAGGTCTTAAGAATACTTTTAAAGGTCAAGTATGGATGTAGATTTCAAGACAAGGTTTATGTTCCTTATGGTAACTTCCAAAACTTAGCACTTCAAAAGATCTCAAAACATGCTATTAATACTTGAATAGGAATGTAAATATGCAGCTACTTAAATCAAACAAAAGATGAAATACTGATCATGAAATCACTGTCTCTGCTGCCCATCTAATTACAGGGATAAAATCTAAACTATTGCACTCAAACAAACCAAAAATTGCAGACTAACGAAAGCAAGATCAATTTACTTCACTTATAATCCGATAGCACGCCAAGTAACCTTTCCGGGTTAAGCCATGGCTTCGGAGATAACGTCAATAACATGAAGAATTGATATTTAAATTACCTACTTGCAAATGAAAGTAAAATCAAGTCACTTCATTTATAATCCGATAGCTCGCTAAGTAGTTTTTCGGGGTTAAGCCATGGCTCTGGAGATAACGTCAATAACATGAAGAACATGATATCTAAATTACCTACTTACAGATTAATGAAAGAAAAATCAAATTACTTCACTTATAATCTGATAGCTCACCAAGTAGCTTTTCGGGGTTAAGCCATGGTTTTGGAGATAACGTCAATAACATGAAGAACCTGATATCTAATTGCAGAGATGAAAGTAAAATCAAATCACTTCACTCATAATCCGATAGCTTGCCAAGTAGTTTTTCGGGGTTAAGCCATGGCTCTGGAGATAACGTCAAATGACATGAAGAATTTGATATCTAAACTAACTAACAACAACAAATAAATAAGATTGAAATCAAAGCATAACTGAAATCGAAAAGCTTAAGAAAAAGTTCAGCAGAGAGGTAAATCTCATGTCACTATTTGATGCAAAAACATGTAAAGAAAAACTAATCTACAATCAACCGGTTGAACACACTTGCATGAATTAAAATTGCATGAATGGAAAATCTAAACTATCAAACTTGAAAGCAATAAAATGACATACTTGAATGAAATCAAAGCAAAATTACAAAATAAAATCTACTCTACCTTACATTCTAATATGCTCCATGACATCTACTTCACATCTCCTTCCATGTTGAGAACATCAAAGCTTTATTCAAATTCTTCAAAATTACAAAGTACAACAAAGCTCTCCAAAGATTTCAAAATCTATCAAGGAAGAACTATAAACTCCAAGCTAAGCTAAGACTAACAAGCTAACAAATGAAGGAGAGAGATCTCCTATTTATACAAAAAGATGAGAAGCCATCTCATTAATGAGAGTCCATGAATCTTTTCCTCTACCTCTAGAGTCCTAATCAAAATAGGAACTGATAAGACACGTCTTCTTAGAGTTTCAACACAATTAGGAGATGTGACACATATCCTCATGATCCCATGATTCTTTCCACTCAAATTCGAATTTGGCCTTAGAGTGCCACATAAGGGTCTTCTAGAAGCCTCCTTTTGACCTACACATGTCAACAATCTCAACCCACTTGTTAGGTATAGGCATATGCACATTATTTTCTAATTTTTAACCACAAATTCACTTAAAAAGGCTAAGAATTTATAAAGTTTGGAAAAACATAAATGTGGCCCAATGATAATGAAAGTGGGATGAATGTGGTGACATAGTAGTGAAATGGAGGTGATATAATGGATATAATAGTGAAAGTGTAATGGAAATGAATGACATTTTCAAGACCCAACAAGAACCAGAGGAAGAGACTGAGCAATCTGGTCAGGAAGAAGAGGAAACAAAGCAATGTGGTGGAAGTTTGCGGCAAAACCTGCTGCAAGAAGATGAATTGACCCAGATTCTGGCCAATATGGGCGAATATGCTCAACCTCTCAGCCCACTAAACCTCCACACGGAGAAGGACCGAAGGAGCATTCTGCTCATGACAAAAATACATCCGAGGAACAGTGCGATGAGGAAGAAGGACTGCATGAGCACTCTGTTCATGATAAGAGTGCATCCAAAGAATTGTGTGACGAAGAAAAGGAAGAAGAGAATCACTCTGCCCATGATGAAAGTGTATCTAGAGAGAAACGTGATGAAGATGAAGAAGAGGAACAATCTGTTCCTAGCCAGAATACACTAGAGTAATTCCACGAAGAAGAAGGGGTGGAAGAAGAAGTTACCCAGGAGACAGCAAAACAAGCTAGCGTTTCTACCCCTGAACAACCCGATCAGAAGAACAATGAGGAAGCACCCCAAGAAGAAAATCAGGAAATTGGTCAAGGCAAAGATACAACACTGGAGGTGAAAAGCCCAAGCCAAAGTAAACGAACGGCTGTTCCTTCTAAGAAAACAGAGGAAATCAAAAAACTACGAAAGGAACAACAAAGACTGCTTAACGTGATAGCACAACTTCGACAACAAATAAGGGTTTTGAAAATGGGGAAGAAAGTAAAAAGGACCCCGGTGGTAAAACATGCAACCGCCCCGACGAAACCCTTTAAGAAAAAGATTAAGAGGACTCAAGTCCGGCATGCAATTCAAAACCGAAAGGAACAACATCTGGCTGTTGCCCATGTCGAAATACAAACAGAGAACATAGTGGCCTATAATAAGGCAATCCAGACAGACGCACCGTCCTCTAAGGAAACTCGGACCATAAAATGCTGTGACAAGAAGACCCAAGTAGATCTTCCGCCTACAACTATTATGTTGGAAAAGGATCCAAGGACCGCAAATCTACGAAAAGATTTGGCACAGGCCCAACAAACAATAGAGAAACTCACTAGCAGACTGTCCCTTGAGAAAAGTACGAGAAATTACAACAGCAGCTGAAGGACATTAATGCATCAGAAACTCAGGCCTTTGAAGGATGGCGAAAAACAGAACAAAGGGTCACAAAGGTAACTCATAGGCTAGACGTAGTCATCAAACAAATGGATACCTTATTCTCTTTGTATACTGATGTGCTAGCATGTAGAGCACCTACTAGGAACTATGCTTTGTTTTTAATGGAACGATATTTACAATTGAAAATTAAAGCTGTTAAAGCAGGAGTGCCTATAGAAATAAAAACCATTGATGACTTCATAAACTGTTGTAAGCATTATGGGGTGAAGGTTCAGAGATTATTATGTGAATTTTATTTGCACAACCTTGTATTAGATGGAGAAACAGAGCAGAATCCCAGCCCTTTCGTGGGTGATGTCCAACTGCAGGCATTCATTTCTTTTGGTGTTAATCAAATAAAGTGGCTTAAAGCCTACAATGCCTTTCAAAGACAAGAGAATGGATTAGACTTATGGGTGAGAGTTGAACCTAGAGACCCACTGCAGTTATGGAATAAACATAGGAACCTAATGAGGGCTCCGGGCGTGATATAGGCATTGGGACCTATTCACACAGCAATCAATCGAAAAGGGATAGAATACTTCTTTACCATCAAAGACCTTACCATTGCAGCTGCTAAATTCCGATATCAGACTTCTAATCCAAACATTCAACACAGTGAACCATTTAATTATGAGAACTTTAAGCTAGCTGCTGATCGCTTGGGTATCAATGGTGACCTTATTTTAAGAGAAGACCCATCTTGGCTATGTTGTAGGTTCCGAAGTCCGGTCATTTGGCATCCTGCACTAGGATACCAAGCCTTATATGAGATGCCTGAGGGTCAGACAGGACATCTTTTTGAGCACCTAGCTAGGCATCATGGCTGTAGACCACCTCATGAGATCCCTTCTCTAGCCTATTCCCTCACTGCCTTGCATGTCAATTACAATGTTTTCATGAGGGCATGAAAAAGGGTAAGCAGGGGGGTGTGTTGGGCACTAGAGAAGGTATGTTATTATCATTTATTTTGTCATCTTTTCTTTAAAATTCATAACCTCTTTACATTATGAACTAGGTATATGACAAGAGATTATGATAAAATCTAGAAGATTTATGTGCAACGTAAGATGACTAATAATTACCCTTTCTATGCAGAAAAAGGGGAAAACGAAAAATTACCAATCTGAAGGAAACGACAAGACACCATCAACTACTATCCCTTTGACAGGGAACCGTATCCAAACAAGAAGATCCAAACCTGAGCGTACAAACCAAGAAAAGGAAGAGGAGATACCAAATCGATGCAAGAGAACGAGAAGATGACTGAGAGCTAACAATATGGTGAATCCCTCAGGATCCTTTGATCTTGAGGGATCGCTACCTTAACGATTCTCTGTATCATTGATATCTCCACTCGGTTGTTATAAGAAGGGGCAGCACTGCTAGCCCGAAGGGAGAAGACTATTGTTGTTTTTATGAAATTCTCTTTTGTACTTGAAACTTTGATCATCGACTCTCTCTAAAAGAGCGATTCGCTGTAACTCTGTTTTGATGTTTAATATATAAATCCTGTTGCCATTCCATCTTTGATTCTAGAGTAATTATAAGCAATGCATCCCTGGAGGCTAAGGGCTCGGCCTTGGTGGATCACTTGCTTCTTGTACTATTAATTCTCGATTTCGAGTCATGTGTGGTTTGCTTTCTCTTATCTATTTTGTTCAGTAATCTGTTGTTCCTTATTTCATGTATCAGCTCTGTTATATTTTGATTCCCATTCGAATAGTAAGGTTATTCTCTGCATAAAGATGTTATGTTACTTGTTCTGAAGTTATATCGTGTTGCTGTTACATAACATTGTTGTTCCTTAACAGATTGCCGTTGCTGTTCGATTACAGAGTAACAGTACTGTGTATACATAAATCGGTATCACTGTCTATTTATCTATGATTTACTTTCAAATGTGATTGTTGTTCATTTGAACTGCTGTTCCACTATGATCGCAGTTGTTTTTTCTTTATAACTGGGATTATTTATTATTATGCCGAAACTCAGATTACTGTTCCTTTAACAAACAAATGTTGCGTATAGCATTTGGTTTAGTTTGCTGTGTATTTACATTTGGTTTAAGTTGCTGTTCAATATTTCATAGCTTCCTTTAATTTGCTATCCCATTTATGTTTGTTGTTTAAATCATTTCTGAGTGAATATTGCAATTATTGTCCATTTTGTAGGTTAAAGCTTTGCTGTTCAATTGAGTTAAATAGATTAGTCACTATTCTATTTCCTGCCATTTGAATTATCATTGCTTTAGTGTGCACAAATGATCTGAAACTGTAGTGAATACTGACAGTTGCTGTCCAGTTCCCAGGTTGATGATCTTTTCCTTAATTTGCTTCTCAATTACATCAGTTTACAAAGGGATGAGTTATCACTACTACACCCTTGACTGATAAGTTGCTGTAGTGAATGATTTAGATTTAAGAATGCTAAAAGTTTTTTTTTTTTGAAAATAGATTTCATTTCAAGCATCCGTTTACTCTTGTATTCAAAAGCACTATACTACTAGCATTACTTTGACAAATGACCGCCTCAGACTGAGTACACTCTTTGAGATAACAAATCGTGCCTGGATTGACAATTAATGTAGGGTAAATAGAGGTGAGAAAGACCCTTTTTACTACTCGACAACTTCCCTTGCTATCTTCGACTATATATAGTTTCATGAGATACAAAACCCTTAATACTTGTGGTCCCTTTCATAATGCGGGTTAATCACTTTATTTATTAGCTATGGCCCATTTATTCATCATCCTTAACTAAAGTAACTAATTGTGGTCTCTTTTTTATAATGTGGGTCAAACACTTACAATAACCATTAATGTGGGTAACTGCTTATGAGATTTATTTAATGAAATAAATAATAATGACTCTTATGGGGCCCCTTGGGCCTATTGCATTAATAAAGGGGTTAGGTTTAGACCTTAATAAGATATATAATCGAATCTTCAAGTAGCAAAGATGTTGCATACAAGTCCACATAAGTCAAAGTTGAAGAGAAGTCTCATGCCAAAGATGAATAAAAGCTTCAAGTCAATGTGTTACATAATTCAACCAAAACTAACTCTATTTCCTCGACGAAGGGTACACATGAAGAGAATAGATAAACATTCAAGAATTTCATTTAGCTAGACTTTGAGCATCCTCCAAAGAAAAACACCTTTAGAAGACCATCATTATATTTTCCTAGGTATGCCAATATGTTTTTAGGTTATTGTTTTGCATGTTATAACTATGGACATAGAGACAAAGATTGTAGGAGTAATTACAAAGGTTTTTATCAAAATCCTAGAGGAATTTTTGCTCGAAGAAGAGAAAGAGTTCCATATGCCTATGATAACAAAGACTACAATCCGTTTTCTCCATTGGCAAACCAAACATAGAGTGCTTCTAGTGTCACAATTTTGGACATATTGCATGGGACTATAGAATTGTTATGAAGTGGGCCCCAAGGAAGGTAGGAAAGTGTTGTGACTACCAACAACCCCCCCTTATTCTTTGGTATTAGAAATGACACTAAAGAAGTGGGGACCCTTAGTAAAAAAAAAATCCAAAAAATTTTATAAAATTTTTGTATTATAGTCCTCAAAAAATACATCGCACGGAGAAGAGTGAAACATTCTTTATGAGCACAAATAGAAACTGCGAAGAAGCGGCGCGAAATTCATTGCATTGCATACATTAAGAAGCGCCCATAAATGAGAATCTTAAGAAATCTCCGATGGCTGATATGCGACATCGCATATCGCAACGTCGCATAAACAACACACAAATAACTTAACAAATTGTAACGATCTGCGATCTGCAATTTGCTGCGATCTCCGATCTTGCGATGCTACGATCTGCGCGATTCTACGCCAAACTCATCAGGAAACTCTGCGATGACACATCTTGATAATGTGATAAACGTGATGATGCGATACGAGTCACCGAAGTAACCCATCGTAAATTCTCCTCGGCTCAGCATTCAAGAAAAGCTGTCCCTAAACCAAAAATTGGGCGCGCGCCTTAAAGAAGATTAATGAATGTATGCCAAAGTATTCATGAAGGACAGTTTTGTGTTTTTCGAAGAGTCAGTTCATTGTGGGTGTCAGATTTTATACATTCGTAGAGCTTAAAGCTTTCATGTCAAAATTTATTATCATTACTCTTTTCCTTTGCGTGAACTGTAGGAATAAAAAACAGGGAACAACATGAAGCAATGTGCAGGAAACATCTAAGGAAAAAGGGAAAGCGTCAATGCTCGGAGAACAGAGAAGAGATGCCCTCATAAACGGATACCGCATGCAACAGAAACGCATATTTCAGAGTGTTACTGAACAGATGCTGATATCAATAGGCGATTCGACACTCAAGGTCAAAAACTCACAAAAGCAGCATGTTTACAAAATTTTGAAGCTTATGCCCAGTAAAGGAAAAAGTCCTAAAGGCGGAAAATGCACCAGAAAGGCCCGGATCAAAGGACGGAGGCAGTTTATGATGCGCGATTAGCGCTATAAGCCAGTAAAGGAAAAAGTGCTAAAGGCGGAAAATGCACCAGAAAGGCTCGGATCAAAGGACGGAGGCAGTTTATGATGGCGCTAATCGCGCATCGCTAAGAAAATTGTTCAGAAAGCAAAGTCCCTAACTTGCTTAGTCATCCACGAGTCCGGAAACCGAGATAGCAAAAGGAGAGGCAGTTTAAGAGGAATCTGGGTTGTTACCAAGTATACACATAGTAAATTCTCCCAACCAGAAGATGATTCTCAAAAATATCTTCTAGTTTACTAAAAAGTGGTGCCAGCGCTTGCCATTTCTATTTCCGTAGCTCAAACAAAAGCAGAAGACAACCAACTGACTCTTCCCAGGCAAATGTTGCATGCTCGCAGCACTAAGGAGCAAATGCAGAAATAGTTAGAAATTAGATTCAATTTTTAGAAATAAGTTTGCTTAGACAAAGGGCGGTCATTTAAACCGTATCCGAAATTTATGTAATTAAGTTATTTAGTTAGCAGTATTTAAACCCTTCTCATGCATTTAGAGAAGGGTCCAAAAATTTGTCAAAAACTTGTCCTCAGAACATGCACTTTTGCACCCTCAGAGGAGGTTTTGATGAATGAATGGATCAAGGTTTATTAATGTTTGCATTTGATATATGCTACTGATGTTGCACTTCTGTACTCTTGGTAGATATTAGAACAAGGAGAGATAAATCATTGTTGCTTGAAGCTTATGAGTAGGACCAGTCATAAATGGTACTTTTATCTCTTGGCCATTTCTGCTTATATTCTTAAAGTGATATACAATTTTTAGTTGTTTATATGTTATTGCATGAATGTTTGAGTTACCATTTGGCACTTTTGTACGGTGGAGTCATTTATTTATGTTTAATATATGAATAACTTATTATGCGATATGCTGTTCACAACTGTTTTGCCTAACTTTTTATGCAAAGTGGTTCATCTTAATTGATTTCCATTCTTATGATAGCTGAATGATCTTTATTACCAGTTATTGTTTGAAATCTCTTTAGATCGCATAATAGAAGAAATACATCCCGGGTTAGCATAGATTAGATGTGCTGTTTTCATTAGATTACAATATCATAGAATTAGATTAAAGTAGCTTAGATTAAAACTCTTAGATCAACATCATCCAACTCTGCACACACACACACACACCCTTAGATTGGGAAACTGGTCCCATTATCCCTAGTCGGACCCGCTATACCAAATGGATAAGGAGCTGCCAACCAAGGTCCGGACCGGGTGGGTATCCCCCTTGTTGTCCACCTGATTTTCGGGGCTTCAACATATTTGGTGCTAGAAGGAGGGCCTGAACTATGAATGACACTTAAATCAAAATCTAAATACCATTCTGAGAGTAAATCGCCCTTATCATCTCCCCCGACTTCTCCAGTATATTTAAATCCAGAGTCGGAAGTCGCTCAAGTATCAATCGCTGCTACACACCCTGATATTTCAGACCGATCTACCATTAAACCTCCTGGAGTCGAATCTCTGATTCACAAACTTCAAGGATTTTCTATTTCTCCTCAGAGGTCTGATAAATCTCAAAGCAGTGTGACTTCGCAGTACAATCCTGCTCATCCCCTAACCAGATTGAAAAGTGAAAAATTTGGCGTCCAGCCAACTGAGTTGCCTCTTCCCACCAGGAAAAGAGCGAGGAAATCACCACAAGAGTCTGACAGTGAGACTCTTTCGTCTACACCACCCATTTCAACTACCTCACTGCGAAGTCAACCACCCACACCTCCATTCCAAACCATCATCCATCCGTCTACCACAACCCCTCTTCAACCATCCACGATCATAGTATCCTCATCTTCCCAACCACAGAGATCATCTCTTGCACTTTTCTCTACTAGCAGCTCAACGATGGCCCAGTCTCCATGGAACAACCCTGGGGCAGTCTTGATGCCTGCGCCCTTGAGCCCAATACCGGCCCATCCTGAGAAATGGCTGCCCAAATTCAATCCAGAAGCAGGCATGCTAGCAGAAGAACACATAAACAATTTCATGCTTTCTATCAATCTCAACGGAGTTACTAACGAAGATGCTGTTGTTCGGCTTTTTCCCTATACACTGCAAGGGACAGCCGGGTCATGGTATTTTTCATTACCCTCCGGGTCTATCACAAGTTGGGATATCTTCCACAATCAATTCCTTATCAAGTTTGGTGATGACAGATCAACAACAACATTAATCAATGACCTATCCAATCTTAAGGCCCAAGCTAAAGAACCTATCAAAGATTTTGATTTACGGTTCAATAAGATTCTCAAAAAAATTCCTACTGCTTCCCAACCCAGCGAAGAAGTACGATGTGAATGGTATATTACTGCTTTACCATCAAACATAGCAATCTTCGTGGATAGAGCAAATAAAACAACCTTAGTTGAAAACATGACAGAGGCGATAGCAGTAGAGAAACACATAATAGCCCTGGAAAAGAGATCCGCGATAGAGGAATGAAAGTCTAAAAAAGTCACCTTCAAGGAAGACTCCAAGAAGAAACAAACAAAAGACCCTTTCGATTTGGAAGGATTGCAGAAAGTATTAAATACCATGTCTAATGAGATGATTGACATAAAAAAACAAGTAGCAGAAACTTCTTTAAAAAAGCCCTACAGAGCTTTTAAAAGAGGTCCTTCAACGGATGCAAAACCACCCAATGCCATCTCCAATGCTGAAACTGAGGAAGAGGAAGAAGAAGAAAGTGCCACTGAAGGGCAAACCTATGACAAAGAAGTTGTGGAATTACAAGGAATGTGGGATTTCATCCTCCCACAAGAAGAAGATCAAGAAGTATTTCCGGTTAGCACACAAAGCAAAAATCAGCTTGATCCTCCCTAAACTACCCCTAAGCAGAAGGGCGCAAGCCCTACAACAAAAGATAAAGTTGCAACAAAGAAAACAACAACTAAAGCGACTCAATATAGCCCAGTCCGAGCAGATCAAACAACTCCATCAAAAACACTGATAGTGTCAGATGAAATGGAGTACAATATTATTGATGACATGAAAAAGACTAAGGATAATATTACCCTTTATGAATTGAGCAAATTGAAGCATCAACAGAAGATAATGATGAAAGAATTACATGCTGTGCCTATTGTACCTTTGCCTACCGCTGTACTCTCTCAAGCTTCCCATAACATGGGAAGACCTCCAACTAACGCGATCAATAAGATTGATCCAAATGATATCGCCTTGATTGGAGGAAGATCAAGATCTCACACTCCCCCCTTTCTTCTCACTTACGAGATTTTCAACAAAAATGTGCACAATTGTTTGGTAGATTCCGGTGCTTCTTCGAATATTTTACCCAGATCAATATGTGCTAAGTTAAATGTTCAACCACAAAAATCCGCAGTGCGTATAGTTCAGCTTGATCAATCTCAAGTCGAAGTGATTGGTGAAATTAATCAAGTAACCATAAGATTGTCATCAAACCCGAAGGTATGTCAGGTTATTGACATTATAGTGGCTGATATCCCAAAATTCTATGGCTTAATTCTTAGCAGGGATTGGTCCAAGAAACTCCACGGATACTTTGCAACCGACTGGTCGCACATGTGGTTACCCTACAACAGTAAACCGAATCAGATAAAGGTTGAATGAGAGTTACACCAGAAGTACATAGTAACGGAATTAGAGGGAGAAAATGAAGCAGTATCGTATAACAGCAGTATCATAGGTAATTACTCGGTAGATTCTTTTCTCGGTAATTTCAATGCTCACCCATCACCTTACTTAGAAAATTCAGTTTTGTCCCAAGTCGAAATTTTTTCCCAAACTGATAGTTCAAAGTGTGTTAATTTTGTAGATGAACCTGTAAATACATCTTTGTTTTGGAAATTATATTTCGATGGCTCTAAATCTAACGAAGGAGCAGGAGCAGGATGCGTTCTGATTAGTCCAGAAGGAAACAAGACCATGCTTACATGCAGACTCGAATTCAATTGCACAAACAATACAGCAGAATATGAGGCCTTGGTGCAAGGCCTATACAAAGCAATCGGGTTAAACGTCAAGTATCTTCAAGTCTTTGGAGACTCTGAGATTATCGTCAAACAGGTACGTAACACTATACATTGCCTATCAGGTCATTTAAAACACTATCAATCTTTAGTACAAGATCTGACTGAGCATTTCATAGAATTTAATATTTCTTCAATCCCGAGACTCCAAAACGCGAGCGCAGACCTTTTGGCTAACGTAGCCTCTAGGCTTATTCCCTCTGAAGATTTTAGTCCAGATATATTCTCAATAGAATTAATCTTTAGACCATCCATCCCTGACAACATTACAAATTGGAGAGTATTCAATGACGATCCTGATATTGTAAATTTCCTCACTTCTGAAGGATCCTACTCCAATCAGATAATTGACGAAGACCATCACGATCGACAAACACGACAAAATAGCACTGCTAATACTATACCTAAATCGGTGGTTAAGTTAGAAGACTTGTACGATTTGAAAAATTGGTTTAAAAGGTCTACCAATTCAAAGCTCTACAGTTCAACTCTGAACTACGAATTAGTAAACCTAGGAACCGATGATAAACCACAAAACGTTAATCTAGGCATAGGCTTGGCCCCTGAAGAAAAACTAGCATATATTCGTCTTTTGAGACAATATAAAAATGTTTTTGCCTGGAATTACGATGAGCTAAAGACGTACGACACTTCTATCATTCAACACACTATTCCTATGATTGATAACGAAAAACCTGTCCAACAGAAACTGAGAAAGATCCACCCTAATTTAGAAAGTCAGATAAAAACTGAGCTAAATAAGTTATTAAAAGCCAGAATAATTTTCCCCGTCAGACATTCCAAATGGGTCTCCAATATGGTACCCGTTAGGAAGAAAAACGGAGATATTAGAATCTGTATCGATTTTCGAAATCTTAACAAAGCATGTCAAAAAGACAATTTTCCTCTTCCACCTATGGAACAGATATTACAGGTAGTAGCAGGCTCAGAACTGATGTCTTTCTTGGACGGATTTTCAGGATATAATCAAGTGATGGTGCATCCCAATGATCAGTTGAAAACCACATTCAGAACTAAATGGGGCACATACGCATATCGGAAGATACCATTTGGTTTGATTAATGCTGGCGCTACATTTCAAAGAGCCATGGACATCACATTTAAGGGTTTAGTCAACAAATCTGTAGTGATTTATTTGGATGATATAACAGTGTATTCCAAGAAGCGAAGCAACCATCTCAAAGATTTAAAACAAATTTTTCAACGATGTTTAAGGTATGGGATTTCACTTAACCCAAAGAAATCTTTTTTCGAATTAAGTGAAGGAAAACTTCTAGGATTCATAGTGTCAAAATCCGACATTCACATTGATCCTGACAGAATCAAAGAAATCTCTGAAATATCCCTACCTCATAATAAAAAAGCCATGCAATCTTTCCTTGGTCAAATCAATTTTGTAAAGAGATTTGTCCCAGATTTTTCACGAATTGTGTCTCCTTTGCAAACCATGATTAAAAGGAAT
Source organism: Pinus tabuliformis (assembly GCA_031772625.1). Lineage (NCBI taxonomy): Eukaryota > Viridiplantae > Streptophyta > Pinopsida > Pinales > Pinaceae > Pinus > Pinus tabuliformis. Next base: position 944,101,609 of record CM062811.1, on the reverse strand, counting down.
TCAACTTTCAAATGGGGTCAAGATAAAGATGAAGCATTCAACCTGATCAAACAAGCTATTATTAATGCTCCATCTTTAGCAACCCCGAATTTTTCAGAATCTTTTGTTTTATACACATTTTCCTCAGAGAAATCATATGCTGCGATTCTAACCCAAGCAAATCAAGAAAAAACAGAAGCTCCAATTGTGTTTTTTAGCTCAAATTTACAAGGTGCTGAACTCAATTATTCAGACGTAGAGAAACAGGCCTATGCTGTTTTTAAAGCGGTCAAATATTTCAGACCTTTCTTACTCAAAACCCATATTAAGATCATAGTACTGTTTCCAACGGTAAGAAATCTTCTAGTACAGAAGGATATGGGCGAGAAAAGAGCAAATTGGATCACTGCTTTACAGGAATACGATCTTGAGATTAAACCAGCAAACATTGTAAGAGGTCAAGGCTTCTGCAAAATGTTGGCTGGAGCATCGCAAATCCCTGAAATTTCATCCGAAGAGGTACAAATGTATGAGGTAAGCCTAAACGATGCAGAATCATTGTATGCTGATATCATTTATTATCTTAAGAATGGGTATGCTCCATCACACTTGGATCACACTAAGAAAAGAGCTCTGAGATTGAAAGCTAAACAATATCAGCTCATAAATGATATTCTTTTTAGAAAGAATTATGATTCTGTTCTTCTTAGATGTCTTGAAAAAACTGAAGCCGAAAAAGTTTTGCAGGAACTCCACGATGGACCAGCAGGCGGACACTATGCTAGAGATGCTACTGCACATAAAATTTTACGTGCAGGATATTACTGGCCTACACTGTTCAAAGATTCACACAGTTACGTGAGGAAATGTCAAGTCTGCCAAACTACTGCTGGAAGACAAAAGAAGCCGTCCCTGCCACTACAACCGGTAAACATCGAGCAACCATTCAGCCAGTGGGGCTTGGACATAATAGGTGAGATCGTTCCTCACTCTTCTAAGCAGCATAGATACATCCTCACGACAATAGATTATTTTACTAAATGGGTAGAGGCAGTTCCTCTCAAGACAACTAATTCTGAAATATTATCGAATTCATAGAACAATTTATAATCACTAGGTTTGGATTGCCAACGGCTTTAATGTTTGATAATGCATCATACTTTTCTAGAAATGCAATGACTGAGTTTGCACTTAAAAGAGGATTCAAACTAAAATATTCGGCCAATTACTATCCGCAAGGTAATGGGTTAGCTGAGTCAACAAATAAAAACCTAATCAGGATTATTAAAAGAACAGTTGACCAGAACCAAAAGAATTGGCATAAAGCTTTGATAAATGCTTTATGGGCAGATAGAATAACAAAAAAAGCTTCGATCGACACTTCCCCCTTTAATTTAGTTTATGGGAAAGAAGCGGTTCTTCCAACTCACTTAGTCATTCCCTCTTTGTCTTTAATACAATACATTGATGAAGTACCTACTTCCTCCATACAACTAAGACAAATGGAAATAATCAAATTAGAAGAGCAACGAGAACAAGCTAAGAGAACCCATGCTCATCATCAAGCGCTAATAAAATCCTCTTTCGATTCAAACATAATGACCAGAATTTTTTTTCAGATGGGAGATTTAGTTTTAAAATGGGATAAGGCTCATGAAGAAAAGGGCAAACATACAAAATTTCAAAAGATGTGGCTTGGTCCTTTTCAGATTGTTGAAGTCATAGGTCCATCAACGTTTGTCTTACAGGATCTAGCAGGTAGAAGGGATTCTTTGCCTGTTAATGGTCAAATCCTTAAAATATATTTTGCATAGAAGATTATTCTTCTATTTTGTAGAATAGTTTTGTTTTTTCTTTTCTTTTTCATAATAAAACCGGTTGTTAATGGTTACTATCGGTATTCGTGAAAAGACACCAATTCTCTTTCAGATTTTGAGCTTTTCGCTTGTATAAATAGAAAATTTTTGAAAATTTGATCTTTATTATTGACAGATACAGTTAAAAAAACTTTAGCCTAGATATGATATTAGTTTCAACTTCAAAAAATTTGATGAAAGCAACCTTTAGCGAAGGAATTGTTTTATATCAGCACAATGAAAGGTATCAATAACAAAATAAAGATTCTCTGTAAAAATGCTGTTTTCAAACTCTATTATTGTCGCCCAGAGCTTTCTTAAGGAAAACAATGATATCCTCCCTGTTAAAGAAAATCGCAGAATTCAGAGGGACAATCCAAGAAACACTATATCTCAAAGAATAAGAGGTCTCATCACGCGCCGGCTTATCATGATCACAGATAGTATAACTTTGCTGACTTTGCCAAACACTATCCATCAAAACAGGGCAATGACTCAAGATTGTTGAAATCAAAAGACAAGGGGTCTCATCACGAGCTAGCTTGTTCAGTAAAAGTGTAAATCAAGTGAATGACTGTGTCATAATTTGGCTACCAAACCAAGACATTGTTCTTTTAGAATAAAAAAAGGAAAAAGTGTCAAAATGGATTTTTCTTTGAGGGTTGTAGATAACCTTAAACATGATAAAGGATCATTGCTGGGTAACACGTAACCTTGTCGAGGCTATGGACGCCTGCTGGCAGCAGAGGCTCTACCTAAGGCAAACGAGCATATTTTAAGGCTAGCACACAGAGAAGACTTTATTTTATTTTTACATGACCAAGTAATCGCTGATGTAGATACGAGGACAAGCCTGAGGAAGTAAACAATTAGAAAAGAAAGAAGTTGAAACAAAATATCATTGATAGAATAAGGCATAATGTACTCTATCTGTCCATAAACAAGTTTAGATTTATGAAAATTTTTCTGTTTTGGAAGTTTAAAGAATTCAATAGAAAAGCAGAGATAACTGGTTCTTCCAAGTGAATTGCCATTGTTGTGACCACCAACAACCCCCCCTTCTTCTTTGGTATTAGCAATGACACTAAAGAAGTGGGGACCCTTAGTAAAAAAAAAATCCAAAAAATATTATAAAATTTTTGTATTATACTCCTCAAAAAATACATCGCACGGAGAAGAGTGAAACATTCTTTATGAGCACAATAAGAAACCGCGAAGAAGCGGCACGAAATTCATCGCATCGCATACATTAAGAAGCGCCCATAAATGAGAATCTTAAGAAATCTCCGATGGCCGATATGCGACATCGCATAAACAGCACACGAATAACTTAACAAATTGCAGCGATCTGCGATCTGCGATGCTGCGATCTGCGATAAATGCGATCTGCGATCTGCAATTTGCTGCGATCTGCGATCTTGCGATGCTGCGATCTGCGTGATTCTGCGCCAAACTGATCAGGAAACTCTGCGATGACACATCTTGATAATGCGATAAACGCGATGATGCGATACGAGTCGCAGAAATCACCCATTGCAAATTCTCCTCGGCTCAGCATTCAAGAAAAGCTGTCCCTAAACCGAAAATTGGGCGCGCGCCTTAAAGAAGATTAATGAATGTACGCCAAAGTATTCATGAAGGACAGTTTTGTGTTTTTCGAAGAGTCAGTTCACTGTGGGTGTCATGATTTTATACATTCGTAGAGCTTAAAGCTTTCATGTCAAAATTTATTATCATTACTCTTTTCCTTTGCGTGAACTGCAGGAATAAAAAACAGGGAACAACATGAAGCAATGTGCAGGAAACATCTAAGGAAAAAGGGAAAGCGTCAATGCTCGGAGAACAGAGAAGAGATGCCCTCATAAACGGATACCGCATGCAACAGAAACGCAGATTTCAGAGTGTTACTGAACAGATGCTGATATCAATAGGCGATTCAACACTCAAGGTCAAAAACTCACAAAAGCAGCTTGTTTACAAAATTTTGAAGCTTATGCCCAGTAAAGGAAAAAGCGCTAAAGGCGGAAAATGCACCAGAAAGGCCTGGATCAAAGGACGGAGGCAGTTTTTGATATCGCTAAGAAAATTGTTCAGAAAGCAAAGTCCCTAACTTGCTTAGTCATCCACGAGTCCGGAAACCGAGATAGCAAAAGCAGAGGCAGTTTAAGAGGAATCTGGGTTGTTACCAAGTATACACGTAGTAAATTAGCCCAACCAGAAGATGATTCTCAAAAATATCTTCTAGTTTACTAAAAAGTGGTGCCAGTGCTTGCTATTTCTATTTTCATAGCTCAAACAAAAGCAGAAGACAACCAACCGACTCTTCCCAGGCAAATGTTGCATGCTCGCAGCACTAAGGAGCAAATGCAGAAATAGTTAGAAATTAGATTCAATTTTTAGAAATAAGTTTGCTTAGATAAAGGGCGGTCATTTAAACCGTATCCAAAATTTATGTAATTAAGTTATTTAGTTAGCAGTATTTAAACCCTTCTCATGCATTTAGAGAAGGGTCCAGAAATTGGTCAAAAACTTGTCCTCAGAACATGCACTTTTGCACCCTCAGAGGAGGTTTTGATGAATGAATGGATCAAGGTTTATTAATGTTTGCATTTGATATCTGCTACTGATGTTGCACTTCTGTACTCTTGGTAGATATTAGAACAAGGAAAGATAAATCATTGTTGCTTGAAGCTTATGAGTAGGACCGGTCATAAATGGTACTTTTATCTCTTGGCCATTTCTGCTTATATTCTTAAAGTGATATACAGGTTTTAGTTGTTTATATGTTATTGCATGAATGTTTGAGTTACCATTTGGCACTTTTATACGGTGGAGTCATTTATTTATGTTTAATATATGAATAACTTATTACGCGATATGCTGTTCACAACTGTTTTGCCTAACTTTTTATGCAAAGTGGTTCATCTTAATTGATTTCCATTCTTATGATAGCTGAATGATCTTTATTACCAGTTATTGTTTGAAATCTCTTTAGATCGCATAATAGAAGAAATACATCCCGTGTTAGCATAGATTAGATGTGCTGTTTTCATTAGATTACAATATCATAGAATTAGATTAAAGTAGCTTAGATTAGAACTCTTAGATCAACATCATCCAACTCTGCACACACACACACACCCTTAGGTTGGGAAACTGGTCCCATTATTCCCAGTCGGACCCGCTATACCAAACGGATAAGGAGTTGCCAACCAAGGTCCGGACCGGGTGGGTATCCCCCTTCTTGTCGACCCGATTTTCAGGGCTTCAACAGAAAGGCATTCATTAGGAAAGAAGACAAGACCACCAGGGTCTAGCAAAGAAAACAAGTCTCATAATGAACTCTCAGATAATTGGAAGATATGATGCAAGAGGATATCACATTATTAGGGGGAGGTTGTGTAATGGAAGAGATGATGCAATAAAAGAGTGCATTATCATGGGGATCTTGTGTAATGGAAGAGATGATGTAGTAGGAAAGCACATTGCTAGGGGGAGCTTGTGTAATGGAAGAGACGATGAAACAAGAGAACACATTGTCAGGGGGAGCCCATGTCAAATGAAGATATCACCAATGAAAAGCATGCATCAACCACCTTTTTCCATTGATTTCAGAGGGGGAGAGAATATTGGAAAGAAATGAAGAAAGAAGAAAAAAGTTAACTGGAGATTATGTAACACATAAGGTGATGATCAATGTGTTGACATCAATGAAAAATGGGGCGCCTGTTGAGTATGTTGTCAATAATTTCTGAGTGGGTGCTGGACATTGTCATTGATGTCCTAGGTATGTTGGAAGTCCTCAGAATGCTTGCATGCATGGATGAGATGATGCATTGATGAAACCCTAGCTATGGGTTTTGGATCCCTTTGAAGATGATCATACCATACAGATGCCCCATATTTGATGACAAATATAAGGAAATTTAAGGTCTTTGTGGTCACAATCACATTTATTGGATTCTTCTCATCATGCCGATTTCGACAATATGTGGCGTGCCATGAGGGTCCTCATAGTTTGAGAAATATGCTTGTTCAAAGCTCAAGCTCCCTTATATGGTAAAAATCCCCAAAAAGAGATGAGGTGGAAACTTAGCATTGGCCAGAACATTATTCAAGTCACGTGGAACAGAAAGGATTCTTATTTAAGAATTAACTCAATTTTTGTTATAGAAAAATAATTTATGGAGGGATTCTAAACCAAGTCAACCTACATTTTTGGCTCTAATTTGAAATGTTAAGTTTCGAATCTTTACCTCTAAACTATATAAGTTGGCTCCCTCAAACTCTATATAAAGCCACTCAACTTCTTCACAAGTGCAATGATTTGAACACTGATTTGAGGTAAGAAAACTCTATGGCAAAGGTATTTTTTTTAATTCTTGAAGGAGGTCCAAACATTATTGAAGGGTGTATTGTTATTTGGATGATTTAAGTTAAGGGTTTCATTGGGTTACATTTACTTGTCTTCATCAATAAATATATGTAGCTTTTGTGCAATAGAATAACTACGAAGATTGACTCTGTTCGGCCCTCTTGAAAAAAAGCAAGGTGTGTGTGATCAGGTTTCTTAGTATAGGGAAATGATGGGCATCTAAGACCATTTGAATTTCTCTTTGGAGTAGATCTTATGCAAAATTATGAGCACAAATATGGAGCCAAGATTAAAAGAATTCCCTAATCCAATCATGGAAATTAGTTGATCTAGTGATAGGGTGAGGGTTTTATAAAAAAAAATATATCTCTGTGGATATTCATATACCTATGGTCTTGTATAGGAATATTTAAATGTGAAGGTTTTGGTTGGCTTGTATTTGATTTCCTTGGACTATGACATTTCTTAAATTCCTTTCATTTGGATGAGTCGAGACCTCCTAAGGAAAAAATATGCATGAACTAGAAGCCCTAATTAGTAATCCTAACTACTAATTTGAGAGAAACTTGGATGGAGATTTGAGACTAATATCAAGGGCGTTTTATCAATAGTGACTAGGATATCAATTATATGAAGGGCTTTTGTTTTATGGTTATAGTATACATGAAGCAACAATATATCTGAGGTATCCTTTGGAGAGAGTTTAACCTTGTAATAAGGCTAAGTATGAGTAGTTTGGGTGATGAGTGAGACATTTCTTCAACACAGATTTGAAGCTTGGTCATGGCCTACATTTCAAAGATGCATTAATTTTAAGTTTACACATACTTCCATAAGACCTTCTCCTTTATCTAATGTTTATCCTTTGCTCATGGTGACTCATTGGAGCTACATCTACATTGTTGGAGCTCTATGGTTGGAAATTCCTAGTATATTTATGGAATTGAAGGACATATCTACTAGAAGAAATCACATGTCAGGTCTGGAGGCTAATCTAAGGCCTTTTTCCTCACGAGTAGTTTCATGCTCAAATCCTAGAAAAAATCTTAGGTATATTATAGGTCGAGGTTAATAAATTTTCTTTAGATTGTACTTGATTCATGGCCCAAATCTGTGATAGAATTTACACATTGCTAAAGTAGAGGGTTGAAAATGCACTAATCTCTCATGTGTGTAAGACATCAGGTATGTGGTGTCTATAGAAAGTTTATTTACTTGTGCAACATCCTAACCACATTCAAGTTTGTGAAAACACTGAAATATTTCAAGTTGTGACAGAAGTTCTCTAAAAAATTATCAAGGGTTTAACCCTTACTAGCATTAACAACTTGATCCTTGGCATATTATTTTTTTATTGAAACAGTTTGGGTTGAACTTGTCTTATAATATCTAGCTAGTATACTTGAAGTTGGATGAACGCATTCTAAAGGTTCTGAGTCTTATTGCAGATTTCTTTGACATTAATTGTAGTATGGATCCTAAATATCACTAATTGTTATTTGTTTGAAATTATCAAGATAGAGATAGGAAAACAATGGAAACTTGTTTGATTACTGAAAATATACCCAAGTACAATGATGGTCATAGAAGTTGAACAAGGGTTCTAGATCAACATAGATGCATCTTTAATAAAAGCATCAATTTGATATAGCCAGTCTTGTGTTACAGGAATAAACTTGAAGACATTAGAAACTAAAGGTAGATTCTCCCAGAATTTGTGTGGCTCATAAGGGTTTTGAAGTATTGCTTATATACAAAATTAAGGAAGTATAAAAGAAAAGTGCTAACTGGAAGAAAAAGGTATTGACTAGAAACTTACAACAATGAAATTTTGGACAATGGCATCAAAAAAGGAAATCTACAAGAAGGAAAAGACATACATTTGAGGTACAAATTGTTGCTCTTGGTATATTATTGGCAGTAGGTTAAAGAATATATTGTGTGAGGATTAATACTAATGAGTAGTGTTGACAACAAGCCATTTATCAAGTTGTGGTGACAACGAACCTTGTGTTGAGTTAGGAAAACTTTCTCTTGTGACATTTTTTTTTTTAAGTTTCCTCCTTGCATATCAACCCTAGCAATAGACCTATGAGACAACATGTTTGATGATGACTCAAGTGTATTGGACAACACCTGATGCCTTGTTGAAGTTCCACTATGGTTAGCTTTATGTGGAGATTGAAGTGTCACCCTTTCAACAACAGTTGATAGTCCAAATACATTTGACCAGATTGAAATTGCATCTAAGTCAATGTCCCTAATATAGGAGCTAAATCTTAGTCTTGATCATTATATGGTGAAAGAGTGACTGAGTTGAAGTACAACAACATTGTTGTATAATGTAATAGGATTTGAGAACCCCTTAAGATTAAGTTTGCAAACATCAGACTTAGGGAGAAACTTCTTCCTTGCAGCGTTGTTGGTAAAACCTAGGTAGTATTTTACTTCCTTCCAGTCCTTACTAGTAAACTTGTATGTAATGATACATAATGAAGTCTTTGTTGAGATAAACATTTTGTGCACTATTTTTGTGATGTGATACTGCTTTGTGTTTGTTTTGATGATACAATAAGTTAAAAGAACCTAATCAATTGTAAAATTAAAGGAAATAATGATTCACCCCCTCAGTATTTCCAACAGTGGAAGCATCAGTATGTTGAGGATTGGGATGACGTGTTGAGACTGATGATGTAGAGAGCGTCATGGTGAAGCAGACCTTATGCATTGGACAACAAGTTACAAAAAATTGTGTAGTAAAAGTTCAGATTATGAGGTCAACATTTAATGGGAGATTGAATGAAAAGTGATGAGAAACATTCTTGTCTCAACTTCTGTCTCCTTAAGAGGTTTTGGAAGAGTGCATGCTAAGAAAAGGCTAGGGTGACATATGCACCATCATATCGTTTTGGAGAGTGGATGAGACCCAATTAATCGACATAATATTTGAATGTGGTTATATGTTTTCGTCATAAGGCATAGTTGGACATAAACTCAGTTGCAAGGAAACTTGTTAAAGGAGAAGGGCTTGAGGAGGATAAGGTCGTATTAGTTGAAAGGTAAACATTTGTTCCACAATCATGACTATAAGACTATTTATATAGCCTTGGCCATGGTGGTTCTGCCCTATGTTTGGGTTGCACATACTACATGGAAATCTCTTTCCTTGTGGATATATTTGAACAAACATGAATCTAGTGGGTTTATATTAGCCATGCAAATCCTACCACTTAAGCTTAAAATGAGGATTAAAAAGGGATTTATCTCCCGAAGTTTCGGTAAGGAAACACCTTTTTGACCATATTTTTGGCACTATGGGTTTTTTAGGCTAGAAAAATTGGCACAACCAATGTTAACCAATGTTAGGCTAACATCACTTAGTATCAGAGCTAGAAATCTATTTAGACTAAAAGAGATACATAAATATGTTTGAATAAATAGAGTTTGTAGAAAATCAGGTTTGGAAATTATTTTAATTTTTGTACTGAAGCAGAGGATAGATGATTGCCAAAATAATATTGATATTCTTTAAGGCACACAGTAAGTTTAAAATTTGTCTTTAGATTGGAGGATATTTGTTTTGGGAGGATAGAATTTGATTTTTAATGTAAAGTTAATTTTGGAAGGAATTGATAGACATAATTTGCATAGATTATAGCAACTTGAAATGATTTTAAAATGGGAGAATATATATGGAGGAATGTATAAGGAAAAGGCAAAGGAGATGTGTAGAATTTTTTCAAAACAATAAGGTCTTGAAGCATATCTTGAAAATTATTGATGTTTTTATGTTAAATATGTTCATAAGTATTTGTGTTTGGAGGTAGAAACCATACAACAAGTAACATTTTTTCAAAAGAAGAAGGTGCAAGCAAACCTCTTAGAAGAAGAAATTATGATAGAATGCCAACAACAAGATGAAATTGCTGAAGTGATGACAGTGAAAGAGAAGAGATAGGTGAGCAGATGAAAATGCAGAAGCCCAACAACTTTTAAAGTTTGCAAGCATACATGTTGTAGAAGAAATAAGGAGAAGAACTCCTATCACAGAGAACCAGGAGGAGGACAACTTCCAATGATATTTGGGTAGAAGTTTCCAAAAGGAAGTTCCATAGTGAGTGTGGGTAGAATTTCCAAGAGAAAGTGAAGAGAAGGATACTAAGAGGAGAATTTGGTATTGTGGCAAGTGGAAATATTGTTACAAGATGGAGAATTCTTATTGGACAAGGAAAGTTCACAGAAGAATAAAAGGATGTATATTGATAGTCATGTCGAGTGTTTAGAGAGGAGAATCCATAATCAAATGAAAAAGAATGCCAAGAAAGGTAACATAAAGAGGAAGAGTGATGAGGAATTTGAGAAGGAGATGGATGAGTTAAGAGAAGAACTCAATTGTGTGAAGCAATTGCTACAAGAAAGCCAAGAGGATCAGATGTATGGATGGGTAATGAAGAACAAGAAGGTAAGATGACCTCCACTACAAAAAAAGTTGAGACAGAGAATGTATGACAAAGTGAAGGAAGAACTCAGAGTAGCTGAGTATAATTCAATTGTTTATGGACAAGGCTTGTACATTGATGAAGAAGAAGCCATAGATGTGGAGAAGATATTTATTGAGAGTATGGTGAACTATTGGATTAGTTTAGATCAGCATGAGGATGTGCTAATAGAGGCATCAAATGAGGCTAAGGAGCCTTATGTTTTTAAAACTAATGATTTGTGTGTGATTGCAGGTAATGAAAAACACTCAATTGACATGTTTATATAGATTGATAAAGAAATGAAGCTACTGGAGGAGATGGCTGAGATTGAGGAATTTTTTCTTAAGCATATGTTTTCAAATATTAGAGATGGAAAATTATTGGAAGTTTCCATGAAATATGATGATGGCGTAAAATATCTTAAAGAAGATCATACTATGGAAGATGGAGTAAGGAAAAATAATGCCATGACAAAGAAATTAGAGTTGAAGATTGATCTGGGAAATGTTAGTGATTTCGTAGTAGAGATCAATTTTTTACAGGATTGGTTGGAGAATCCAAAGTCAAGTGGTGAAGAAAGTGAAAACATGACAAGTTCGAACAGTTTAAAGGAATATGAGGTGAAGGCAAAATAAAAATCAATGAGTAGTACTAGCAATAAATTTTAGTAAGAAAACAACAGAGATTCATAGAGTTTGTACCAGCCAGAGGACAACCTGAACATAGATATTGAAGAGATGAGGAAGATAACAATGAAGGTGTCTCGGAGTAGGCATATTGTAGAAATAAGGAAAGTTAGTAGTGGATGGGATATGACATAACAGGTCTATATCAACAAAGAAGGAGGAGAATTATAGCATACAATTTAGAAGCCTAGAAGGATGAAGAAGACAATAGCAGAACAACAACAACATGAAAAAACAAATGATCAGTTACAAACTAAAGTTTGGGATCTAGGAGGATTTCATTAGTATATGAAAGCACATGGTGAGGAGACCATGAGATTTTTGACCTTGGGAGTATGATGCAGGAGCATCTTACTTCCAAGTCAAAACTCCTTTTGACTAGAACTGGGGGTTTCATTTGCCGAGGGAGTTGGTTCCCTAAATTAGATTTAAATATTTAGTTTAAATGTATTTTCCTATTTTGTAGAAGAATTGCACCTAAGTGATGAGAGTGAGGAATATTGTAATCATATCTACTCTTTACTGGGATACATTGATAATATTTGAGAGATTTATTGAGAAAAATTTCGGCATAATCATATAGGAGATGTTTTGTTGACACATTTCAAACCATCTAGTGTGGTTTGTTGACAAAACATCTCCTATGTGATTATGCCAATTTTTTCTCAATAATTCAAGTATGGATCACATAAGCCTGAATTTTGAAAACATTTGAGAGAGTTAGAGAGATTTGAGGGTTAGCTAGATCTCTTGAAAGATATGTGGATCTAGAGGATTTGGAAATTGGAATTTGTTGAATTATTTGTGGATCTAAACCAAATTATGGTTTTAGAATACCTTATGTAAATATGTAGTCAAGAGCATGTAATGTATGTAGTGGTGTGAAAAAAAAGGGAGAGTCGAGAGTAGAGGAGCAAAACCAAGTGGGCCAAAAGGGCCAAAAGGGGTTTAATTAATGTAAATTAAACCTAAGAGGGCATGAAGGCCTTTGTAAAATTGATGAGCCCCAATTTTTGGTATAATTTGGGCTCATTTGGCCTACTTGTTTTGCTCAAACCATTCACTTTTTACTGCTTATGCATGCATTTCTTAGTTTATTCGTGTTGTTTGTAGGAAGAAGGGTAGACACTTTATCTACGTGACTAATGCATTATGATTTCAGGTTTTTGCATTAGAAGGGAGAAAAGACCACGTGAAAAGGAGACAAGGAGACAATGAGGTGGCACTGCTGGTTTTTAGGAGAGGATGTCCACAGTCTTGGGACCCTCCTCGTGATTCCCACCATAGCTTCGAGCTCCAATCCATCTCCCCACCGAGCTTAGAAGCAGCCAGCTGTTCTACAGGAACAGCAGTTATAACTGTTCTACAGGAACAACAATTATGACTGTCCTACAGGATCAGCAGTTTAAACTTCAGTTGGACAGCCGAGCTCCTAAAATCAAGGACAACTGTTGGATGATCGTTTTGCATAAGTATGGAGGCCGTAGCCTTTGATAGGTTGTTGAAACTCTCGCATTACTATTGTAATTTTTGAGCACAGCTCGGTCTTTGTTCCTTTTTGTAAGCCAATTTGGCATGACATTAGATTATGAATAAAGAAGGCAGATTTTGATCTAGTTCTGAGTTTTCTCAAGGAGCTATAGCTCTCAGGTTAGGGCCCAACCTGAGAGCAATAGATCTCCTCAGTGTTGTAATGTGTTTTCATTTCGTTCCAGCACTTTGAGTTTGGTTATTTTTACATGCAATTCGAATTCACAGTTTGGTAATTTAGTCGTTTTCATGAGCATAGATAGGACTAGTTTATGGTTGAATTGCTTTCGGTTGTTTAGTAGATTAGCAGGTTGATAATACATTGGAGCTCCAGCAAAAAAGGTTGAGAAAGTCTCCACTGCCATCTCTGTTTGGAGATTGGAGTGCAGCCTATACCAGCCACAAAAATACGCAGTTCTTCACTTTATACATGCTGCAACATAGTCTCGGTTATGATAGATCTTTCCATGCACTTCACTCTTGCTCCATACACCTTCATCACCGCTTCATGCACATTCTTCTACACGCTTTATATTGCTGTTCATTGAGTTCAGGTAGCTTAGGTTAATGAATTTTCATCTTGGTGATAGTCATAATCCATTTGTTTCATTTACACTGCTATTCAGCATTCTATTACCTCCTTCTTCGTCTTGATCACGCATACAACCACATCCTCGACCTCTGCTCCGCTCTGTTATCTCCTAAACTCCTCCACTCCTCATGTAACTCCATCCTTTAGACATTTCGTTGTTATAACCTTCCATCCATCAACCCACTTCATACACTCGTTCTCCATCCTACTTCTCCACTCCTGAGCCATCACCAGCCTTATTCCTACCTTACACATCTCCCCTTACCCTTCCATCACTCCACCATCACTTCAAACACCCACAGTAGGTCATCCTGTAGCAATTTGTAGACTTCCTGTAGAAACCTTTGCGGTTCCTGTAGAATCCCCTGCAGACATCCTGTAGGAGGCCACTCACTCGGTTGCTGAGCCTCTGAACGTGAGGAACCTCTGTGGACGGATGCTAAGGATCTCTGGGGACCTCTCCTAGCCTCCCCAACCTTTCCCAAGCTTTCCTTCCTTCTGCATCACATCTGCACAACCAAACCCTAATAAGCACAAAATCACAATCACTCCATCCACTTAAAGAAAAAAATACAGAAACATGTCTTTTAAGCTGCGAGTAGATTAGATTCATGCATTTTCACTTATTAGAGGTAATGGCATCATTGGTAGAAGTTTCCTTCACATTCTTTGCATCATAGAGGTTAGACTAGTTAAATTAGGGTTTCCTAGGGTTTCCATGTTTTGATTTGCTTTCAGTTCATTCTTGCCAAGTAGATTAGTCTTCTTTGAGCTAGCTTTCGTCCATCATTGATAAAGCTTCTTCTGTGAGCCTATAGAAGTTGGCTTGAGCCCTAGCGGACTTGTGCCAGCTGACCAAGTGACAGCTGCGACAAGAGCTAGTACTTGTGCATACAGCACCGTCGCTTCCAAGTTTGTACGAACTACCGGGTTGATAAAATTAAGAGACAGGAAGCCCCAGGAGTTGTAGCATTATTGCTACAATACTGGAGCTCACCATCTTTTTGGCGCCGTTGCCGGGGAAGCATCGGAGTATTAGTAATTGTTGCTTTTATTCTACTTTCTTACTCTTGCCTTCTGCTAGTAGTTTACTTCATTTCCATTCTGCAAAAGTAGCATAGACATTTCCTGCTTTCATAGATTAGCATTTCCTGCTTTCATAGATTAGCATTTCCTGCTTTCATAGATTAGCCTTTCCTACTTTCATAGACTAGCATTTCCTTTCCACAATTTCATTTGAGCAAAGTAGATTAGTTCTTTCCTGCTTTCAGTTAATTTTGCATCTTTCATAGTTAGTTGTAGATCAATCTGTCTCAGTTTTGCAGGTACCAAAAGAAAAGCAAAGCAAAAGCAAGCAAAAAGAAAAAGAAAGTCTTTTCCATTTCATGCCTCGTAGGAACCGAGATAGATCAGGCAAATTCCTACCAAACACCCCCACCACATCACTAAGTCACCCTTCTCTCTTCTTTGGTGACAGTGACCCAGAGGAACCTATAGGTGAACAACCTGAGATATCTAAAGACCCTATAGTAGAAGAAGAGTTAGAAACCAATCCATCTGAAGCTATGGCTGACAATTGAAGAGAAGATGAGAGAATAGAAGGTGCCTTCCCCATCCGAGAGACCAATGGAGAGATGAAAATGAAAAACATTAGCCCCTCCGCCTTACCTCACTTCCATGGGTTGACCACTGAAGATCCAGATACCTTCCTGTTTGAGTTTGCTGTCCTTTGTAGAACCTATGACTATACTGAAGATGAGAAAAAGTTGAAACTTTTCCCTTCCACTCTCAAGGATGCAGCACTACGCTGGTTCATGGGTTTACCTGGGAATAGTATCACTACTTGGGCTCAGATGCAGCAAGCTTTCAACACCAAGTACCGAGATTACTGTAGGTCCAAGGAAACAAAGGGGGAAATCTTTCGGATGTCCATGGGAAATGATGAGTCCTTAGAGGATTATGAGGAGAGGTTCCAACTAAGCTATAAGCGGGCCAGGTGCACACTTGACCCTGAATCCCTCAAGTTGGTCCTACTCCGAGGAGTCCCTGAAGACCTCTTAGATACCCTTCACATGTTAGCTGGGGGGGACATTTACCAACTGCCTTATGAGGACATCAAGACTGTGTTTAGAAACCACTGCAGGGCAGCTCAGAAATGAGGTAGAGGAAACCACCTCTCAACTAGTGTCCCTTTCTCCAAACATGAGCTTGCAAACCAATTATAAGATCTTAAGAGTGAGGTGAGACAAACCATTGCCATGCAGCTTGATACATTCAGGATTCAGCAAAAGAAAGAAGAGGCTGAGAGAGCCTTGGCTGTCTTCTGTCCTAGGTGCACAAGGAGGCACCCTAAGAACGAATGTCCATTGCATTCGGTTGAAGTGTGTTTTGTTTGTGAGGAGGACCATCCTACGAATCAGTGTCCAACCTTACCTGGGTTCAAAGCCATGTACCAAGGGACCGAAGCTCCCACAGAGCCTCTCTATTACCTCAACCAAAGGAGGCCACAAGGATCTAGACCTTATCAGCAGGGGATGCAAGGGGCATCTCAAGCTTATTACAACCCCAACCAGTCAACTCCTATGCCTTCCTGGGGTCCCCCTGCTCATCCTTCATGGTCCATGCCTCCTCCATGGTCTTATCCACCTCAGTACCCCACTCAACCTACTTCTCATCCATATCACTCACATACCCAGCCACAGCCTCAATGGAATGCACCTCAGTCGGGGTGGAGGCCCCAATACAACACTCCTCCTGCCATTTTGCCTCCACCACCAGTTCAACCTCAACCATTACCTCCTGCTCCTCCAAGGCAACCTCAAATGCTTGCTCAACCGAACCCGAACCCCAACAATAGACAGGCCCAGCAGGTATACACTGGGGAAACCTCATGCCCTACCTATGTTGTGGAGATCCAGGAGATCAACCTTCGATCTGGAAAGACTCTTCCAGATCGCCAGCCTCCTCCCCCAGAGGATGAGGAAGACCATCAAGAGAGTGAACCAAAGCCTATTCCACCCTTTCCTGAGAGACTAACAGCCACCACACAACCTAACCCAGAAGAAGATGAGCTTTTGGGTGAGCTCAAGCAGTTGTGTGTAAAAATCCCACTTCTCCAAGCCATCAAGGATGTGCCAATATATAATAAGCTGATTAAGGAGAAGTGTTTCAAACACCCAGGCAGACGGAAGAAAGATGCTTCAACTATCAATGTCATAGGAAAACTGTCTGACCTTATGCTAGGACAAGTCATCTGCCCTAAGTACCTAGATCCTGGAAGTCCTGTAGTAGATGTTCACATCAATGGCACCATCATACCTCACACCTTGATTGATCTGGGGGCTGCCATTAATGTGATGACCAGGGATACCATGCTTAAACTCAATCTACAGGGTTCCTTGAGGAAGACCTCGACAGTACTGCAATTAGCAGATCGCTCCACCGTGACTCCCGAAGGGATTGTGGAGGATGTCATGGTCTCCATTGATTCTTGGGAATACCCTGCAGACTTCCTGGTTCTGCAACCAAAGGCCAAGCTTACTGGATATCCTCTCATCTTGGGAAGGCCTTGGTTAGCTATTGCAGATGCTTACATAAGTTGTCGGGCAGGAAACATGACCATCAAAAATGGCCCCATGTCCAAGCAGCTAGTCCTATACCCTCCTGCCCAACCTTCTTTAGAGCATGATTTACCACTCTGGTTGGAAGGAGGAGAAGAAGACGAGGTGTACTCAGCACCTCTGTGCACCTTAGATATCACTAGAAAAGACCCTCCAACCGAGGATGACTTGATCGAGACCTTGATCCAGAATCCGCCTTCCAGTGCGCTACCCTTAGAGGAATTGGTGGAGGATGCCCAAGCTAGCACCTTAGTGGATCTCTGTACAGCCAACCCTGTTACTCCCAGAGTCAAGAATGTGGAGTTCGGCCCTGAGAAAGCATTGAAGATCAGCTCCTCCTTATCTCCTTCTCAGGAAAAGGAACTGTGTAGTCTGTTGGCCAACCACCTAGATGCTTTTGCTTGGAGCTATAAGGAAATGAAAGGAGTCCATACTTCGGTCTGTACCCATCATATATACATCAAAGAGGATTGTAAACCGGTTAGGCAACCTCAGAGGAGAATGAATCCAGCCCTTAAGGACATTGTCAAGGAAGAATTGCAAAAACTGTTGGATGCCGGATTCATCTACCCCATCTCAGATAGTGAATGGGTGTCCCCTTTAGTGTTGGTTCCCAAGAAGAACGGGAAGTGGAGAATCTGTGTGGATTATCGGGAGCTAAACAAAGCTACCAAGAAGGACCACTTCCCTCTACCTTTCATAGATCAAGTGTTGGATGGACTGGCAGGAAAGAAGTTCTTCTCTTTTCTGGATGGGTTTAGCGGGTACAATCAAATCCAAATAAGCCCGGAAGACCAAGATAAGACCACCTTCACTTGTCCTTGGGGTACCTTTGCCTACCGAGTCCTTCCCTTTGGGCTATGCAATGCTCCTGCTACCTTTCAGAGAGCTGTCTTGAGCATCTTCTCGGAGCTGGTCCATGATGCAGTGGAAATATACATGGATGACTTTACTCCATATGGGGCCAACTTCCAGGAAGCATTGTCCAACCTGGGGAAAGTCCTAACCAAATGCACCGAGATGAACTTGTCCCTTAGTCCTGAAAAATGTGAATTCCTAATGACTGAGGGGACCGTGCTAGGCCATACCATTTCTTCCCAAGGATTGCAGGTGGATCCTATCAAAATTGCTCTCATCAAGAGGGTTCCACCTCCTCAAAAGGTAAGGGATGTCTGGAGTTTCCTGGGATTAGCAGGATACTACCGGAGATTCATTAAAGATTTCAGCAAGCTAGCCTCACCATTGTTTGGCCTATTGGCAAAAGATGTGGAGTTTAAATGGACTGACGATTGTCAGAGGGCTTTGAATGAGTTAAAGGACAAGTTGGTGTCAGCCCCAATCCTGAGAGGTCCAAACTGGGCCCTACCTTTCCACATCCACACTGATGCCTCGAACAAAGCCATAGGTGCAGCTTTAGGACAAGTTGAGCAGAAACTTCCATATGCCATTTACTTTGTTAGCAAAAACTTGTCTAAAGCTGAGCTGAATTACACTGTAACCGAGAAGGAATTCTTGGCTGTGGTCCATGCATTGAACAAGTTCCGACATTATATTACTGGTTACCAGACCTTTGTACATACTGACCATGCTGCTATTAGATATTTGATGAATAAACCAGATGTGAATGCTCGTATTATTAGATGGTTACTTTTATTGCAGCAGTTTGATCTAACCATTGTTGATAAACCAGGTAGAGAAAATGTTGTTGCTGACTTTTTGTCTAGCTTGGATTTGTCTGCAGAGGAAGATGGGACGGTGGATGACCAGATGCCTGATGAGCATCTGTTTGCTATCTCAGTACTCTCTCCATGGTTTGCTGATATAGCAAACTACCTTGTTTCAGCTCAGTTCCCTCCGCATCTCTCTTCAAAAGAGAAGAGCAGAATCATCAGAAAAAGTGCCTCATTTACTTGGATCGGGGGCAACCTGTTCAAGCTTGGCCCCGATCAGATCTTAAGGCGTTGTGTAAGGGAGGAGGAATTCTTTGATATCCTCCTCACTTGTCATGATGGGCCTTGTGGAGGGCATTTTGCAGCAAAGAGAACTGCCTTCAAGATCCTGCAGGCAGGCTACTATTGGCCCACACTTCATCAAGATGTCCGAAGATATGTCAGTCAGTGTGACCAATGCCAAAGAATGGGGAAACCAACCCAAAGGGATGAGATGCCTCTCCAACCTCAAGTGACTCTTGAGCCATTTGAGAAGTGGGGCATGGACTTTGTGGGCCCAATCAACCCCTCTTCGAGGCAAAGGACTTACATCATTGTGTGTACTGACTATTTGACAAAGTGGGCAGAGACCAAAGCAATCAAAGCAGCAACAGAAGAAAAGGTGGCCGAGTTCTTAAGAGAGAACATCTTCTACAAGTTTGGCTACCCAAGAGAGCTGGTGACCGATCAAGGGAGCCAGTTCACATCCAACTTGGTTGAAGATCTCCTAGCTCATCACAAGATCAAGCATAGGACTTCCACTCCCTATCATCCTCAAGCAAATGGGCAGGTGGAAGTCACCAATAGAGCATTAGAAGGGATCTTGACCAAAGTGGTGAGCAGCAGCAGAAAAGATTGGGCAGATCGCCTGGTTGAGGCCACATGGGCCTACAACACCACTTGGAAGACCACCACCGGCTTCACACCTTATGAGCTGGTCTATGGGAAGAAAGCTTTGCTGTCCATTGAGTTTGAGTATAACACTTTGAGGATGGCAGCTTAGCTGGACCTAGATCTCAGCCATGCACAACAAGAAAGGCTGTTGCAGCTGAATGGACTGGATGAGCACCGCATGCAGGCCCTCCTTCACTCAGAAGTGGTTCAACTTCAGAGGAAGGTGTGGCATGACCAACATCTCCATGACAAGCAATTTCAGCCGGGAGATTGGGCTTTGTTGTATGATTCCAGATACAAAGATTTCAAGGGGAAGTTGAGAACCATATGGCTAGGACCATATACAGTGGAGAAGTGCCATGACAATGGATCTGTCCTCATTCGAACCATTGATGAGGAAGCCATTCCCATGCTTGTCAATGGGCATCGATTGAAGATCTACAAGAGACCTCTCTCAAGACAAGAGTTTATCAAAACTATGGAGAAATCTGTATTGGTCATAGAGAAGGGTTCTGCCTCTGCCTCTGGCACACCCTGAAAGAAGATCTGAAAAAAAAAAAAAAAAAAAAAAAAAAAAAAAAAAAAAAAGAAGAAGAAGAAGAAGAAGAAATAAAGATCCTTGGGTGAAAACCTCTCTGAGGCGCCCAAGGCAGGTAGTAGGGGTGAAAACCTCATTGAGGCGCTCCTATTGCTTTTTCAAAAAAAAAAAAGAGAAAAGGTTGAAAAAGATCCTTGAGTGAAAACCTCTCTGAGGCGCTCAGGGCAGATGACACGGGTGAAAACCTCCTTGAGGCGCCCCTGTTATCTTTCAAAAAAAAAAAAAAAAAAAAAAAAGAAAAAGAAGAAAAAAGAAAAAAGAAAAAATAATAAGCACAATATGAAAATTGCATGCAGGTTGCAGATGTTCTATGGAGGAGAAGAAGCCTCTTCAATCACAGCCAAGGGTCCTTATCATGCTGTCAAGGAACCTCATCAGTACCTCCTCCAAGAGCACCCATGTTTTTCAAGGTATGTGCAATTTTATCATGGTTTGAATCTTCTACAGGAAGCTACTGTCTTTCTACAGGAAGGCACAGTCTTTCTACAGGAGGGCGCAGTCTTTCTACAGGAAGGTGCGGATTTTCTACAGGAAAGTGCAGACTTTCTACAGGAAGGCCGAACTTTCTACAGGAAGCTCTGTGTCTACAGGAAACTTCCTGTAGAAGTTTGGGACGGCCAAAAATTTGTTTCAAACAGAGATCTAGCGGCTGAGGAATGGGTTGGATGCATGCATGCCACTGTTGGCACCCCTGAACATTGCTGTTACCTTGCTCCACCATCCTCGTCGCCATGCAACCAAGATCCCTGCACCAGTGAACCAGATCAATGAGTTCTCGTGGTAAAGCCATTTGTCAAAGAAAAACAAGCACCGAGAGCTCATACCATATCCATGTCGAGCATCGGAAGCTCCGGGAGCGTGATCAGAAGATTCTATCCATCGTCGTGCAGCATGCACCCAAGGAGGCGAGACTGTTACAAGGCACCCCGCGGGAATCCTGTAACAGTCAAACCTGCATGAGTGGATACCATTCACAGCACCGCCCTCTGCAAACAAAACACGGGCGCAGGCAACCAGAGCATCCACTCCATCGCCAGCATCCTGTAACCATGAGCCTCCGGGACTGTGTAAGCCGCATGCAGCAGGTAGATCCACTCCCCGTCGTCCAAAAACCGAAAAATCGTGTGCAGCCGCGCGCAGGTAAGTGTCTCAACCCTTCCTTCCACCAAATCACATGAGTATTACTTTGATTTGTTTGCATGGCGTAGAAATGAATGGTTGAGCGGCCGTATGGCCAGTTGACTGGCCACGTCGGCTAGTTATGGTATAGTCGGATGCTTGGGTGGCAGCCACGACAAAGAAAATATGCAGCACGCACGTGAGGATAGTCCCGTCAACCAAGAAACGAGTTTAACCGAAAAGGGCGGCGGTAGATCTGTGGGAATGAATGCGGCAGCGAGTGAATATGCAGGTGAATGATGGGTGACGTCGCCCAACGGTCCGGCGGGGACAGCTCACCCCCGCGCCATGAGCTGTGCCGATTCGAAATCTAATCGGCTAGATTATGCGCATGTATTCATCAACCTCCACTTCAAAACTCGAGTGGCTCTTCTGATTTCCTCTAAACGTTGATACGCCGAGCTTTCGGCTACCAGAACACCAGTGAAGCACCTCTCGACCGCTGGCCAACTACAGTCCTCCCCGAAGTTTGCACACTGCTCCTACAGGAACAGTTTCTACAGGAACGCAGTCCTACAGGAAGCAGTCTCTACAGGAACGCGGTTCTACAGGAAGGTGAATTCTTCACGCAAGAAAAGGTGGCAGAAAAAAGGTAACCCTGAAACTCCTTCCGCAATTGGCTTTCAAAGGTGGCGAGATCATTATTCACAGTCTGGTCATAAAAATATCGGATTGCTGTGCCTATACTATCGCTTCTACAGGATAGCAGTATAATTAGACTGTGTTTTGTGAATTGTATGCATGCTCTGCCTAAAATAGACCGAATCTCCTTTGCATTTGTCACCTTTAGTCAAAACCCCCGTGTTCATCATGCCGGGTGGGTTTATCAGGCGGGAACCCACAGATTCCACCAAATTAAGGAGAAACCCGGCAGTGGTAGAGCTCTTTACCAGAGCACAATGGATGCCTTTTTGTGATACGCTGCAGGGCTACGATGATGAGGTAGCCGAGGAATTCTTGCAGGCTTTGAAGCCTAAATCCCAGACACTGGCCACAGTAAGCTTCAGAGGTCTAAGCCTCAAACTCACCCCAGAACATATCAGTCGGATCACAGAACTTCCTATGGGTCTGCCGTGGGATAAAGAAGAGCGAAAGCAGAGCCAGCAAGCAAAGAAAGAATTCTTTCCACCTGAGGAAAAATTCTCGGAGGATAAAAACGGGGTGAGAAGAACGAGTTTATCACCACCTTGGAATGAAGTCAGTTTGCAGATCATGAAATATATTACTTGTGAAGGCCGGTTCAGCATCGTGTATGCATATCACTTTTGGTTACTCACTAAGTTGAGGCACCGAATTGACCTTCCTGTAGAGCAAAAACTGAGCATCCCTCATTATCTCCTGCAGTCCCTAATGGAGTGTGCTATAAAGCTAAGAGAGGGCATACCTGATCAGATAGCCCACCATGGGTTAATAAAATTGCTTGTGGAGGATGCACTGCACTCATATAAAGTTCCCCTCTCCTGGGAGTCATTTAGGAATCTAACACGAGATGGGGACATTAAAATGTTGATCGAAGATAGTGGCTCCTCCAGCAGTGAAGACAAGGAAGCAGTGGCTGAGGAAAAGAAGGACGAAGAAAAGGGTGGCACACCAATCCTGTCAGCAAGGGAAAAGAGGATGAAAGGCAGAATGGACAAAGCAGAGGAGGCCCACATCAGCCCAAGTACCTCCACAGCACCTGCACCCAAAGCAAAAAGCAAAATTCAGGCAGGTAAGCAAGCAAAGACGGAGACACCTGTACCTACAGGAAAACAGAAGCAGGCTTCTACAGGAAGCCCGAAAATCACTAAGGAACAGACTTCTACAGGAAGTCCGGAAACAAAGACACAGGCTTCTACAGGAAGCCCGAAGACTCAAGAAAAGGCTCCTACAGGAAGCCCAAAGCTGCTAAAAGAAAAGGCTCCTACAGGGAGCCCAAAACCGGTCAAGAAAGGGTCTTCTACAGGAAGCCTGAAATTGCAGAAACAAGCTTCTATAGGAAGCCCCAAAAGGGTAAAAACCAAAGAAAAGGAGGTGGATATTTTGGCACGGGAGGCAGCAGCTGTATTAGCTGGCCTCAATATGCCACCTAAGCTGAAAGACAAGAGGAAGAGGGAGACTCCTCTGTACTTTAAGGCTCGGAGAAGTGTTAGGATAAAGACGGGCAAGCCACAGGCCCAATCCAGCAGCCCGATTGTCATCGAAGATACACCTACCTCTCCTAAAGAAAAGTCACCCTCCAAGGTCACAGTCACCTACGAGAAGGGGAGTCCAAAGAAAAATACATGGCAGGAAAAGTTAGAAAAAACTCAGCTACAGGAAGCAGAAAACGTTCTACAGGATACTCTGGCCCGGCTACAGGAAACAGAAAAGAGGGAAGGAGAAGGACCCTCATCACCAAGGGAGGGTGAGGCAGAACTGCCTGAAGAGATAGCAAGAGAACACATCCCAGAACCTAGCCCTTCGCCCAATCTGAATTCATATTACACCTTTTTAGAGGCGGGCAAAATCATACCGCAGAAATTCACCGTGCCTCTATTTTTTGAACTAGAGAAAGAAAGAGTCCGTTCCCACACATGGATGCAGATCGCCAAATCAAAGGGTGTGGTAGACATAGGCCCTCTACAGGATCAACTTAGGGAGGTCAGGAGTGAATTCACCATGGCTAAACATGTGGCTAGTTGCCAGCAGACACTTCTACAGGAAGAAAATCAGAAGTTACGGTTGCAGCTACAAGAACTAAAGGCAGGGGCAGGAACATCCTCCAAGGAAATCACAAATGAACAAGAAGGCAAAAAGGAGCTGACCACCAGTCTTGAAGAGCCAATGACACTTCTACAGGAAGTAGAATAGCAGACAAGAATTGAAGTGCAAGCCTTAAAGGAACAGCTGCAACAAAAGGAAGCACAATTGGCCTACATGGCCAGTTGGGCCATGGAAGCAATTCAGTGCAGAACGCCTGCAAAACCCTATGGATTGTTTTTAAAAGATCAATGGCTTCAGTTCCAAATAAACACCTTGGCCCAAAGAGGTATTGCACACATCGAAAACCCACAACAATTTTCTGAATTATGCACTACTAGTTCGGCAGAAGACAAAGCCAAATTGGCAGAGTTTTACCTCCACAACTTGGCTTTGCCTGATGAAGTCTCATGGGATCCCAACATTGCCTTGGGTGATATGCAATTGATGGCCCTTGCCTCATGGTTAAACCATGAAGATCAAAGAGCAACTGAAGCAAAATCGGTCATGAACCGAGAAGTGATGGAACCACTGTTCATTAGGCCGGAACTAGAGGACCCGGTGGCACTCATCTCAACCCACCAACAGTTGGCTATGGATCCCATAGCTTCCTTGAGGTTTATGGACCAACAAGCCCAGGCCATAGCTCACTTTGAAGACATGGAAAGGTTGTTGGGAGAAAGTGCTGCCCAGGCTTGTGCACGCAGATGGAATACCATGGCCCACAGCTTGAAAATCCGGGAGTACCATACCCCCATCCGGATGAGAGAAGCTTTGGCAAGGGTTGACCTTTACAAAAAGTCCATGCAGAGCCTCCAGGCCAGCTGGATTGGCCTTAAACTCAGTCCACCACTATTGCTAGGATTGACTGAAGGAAATACAAAGGAAGATGACAGTCAACAATGGGAAGAGGTAAACAGAAAAGCAGGGTTTCACATCTACAGAGAGGACCCTACCACAGAGCCTTGGGATGCAAGAGAAGCAGTGAAAGCAATGAAAGATGAGGACTTGGACTAAGTTGCTCAAGGATGAGCAAATAGTTTAGCTGGGGGGTGATGATGAGCCCCAATTTTTGTTATAATTTGGGCTCATTTGACCTACTTGTTTTGCTCAAACCATTCACTTTTTACTGCTTATGCATGCATTTCTTAGTTTATTCGTGTTGTTTGTAGGAAGAAGGGTAGACACTTTATCTACGTGACTAATGCATTATGATTTCAGGTTTTTGCATTAGAAGGGAGAAAAGACCACATGAAAAGGAGACAAGGAGACAATGAGGTGGCACTGCTGGTTTTTAGGAGAGGATGTCCACAGTCTTGGGACCCTCCTCGTGATTCCCACCATAGCTCCGAGCTCCAATCCATCTCCCCACCGAGCTTAGAAGCAGCCAGCTGTTCTACAGGAACAGCAGTTATAACTGTTCTATAGGAACAACAATTATGACTGTCCTACAGGATCAGCAGTTTAAACTTCAGTTGGACAGCCGAGCTCCTAAAATCAAGGACAACTATTGGATGATCGTTTTGCATAAGTATGGAGGCCGTAGCCTTTGATAGGTTGTTGAAACTCTCGCATTACTATTGTAATTTTTGAGCACAGCTCGGTCTTTGTTCCTTTTTGTAAGCCAATTTGGCATGACATCAGATTATGAATAAAGAAGGCAGATTTTGATCTAGTTCTGAGTTTTCTGAAGGAGCTATAGCTCTCAGGTTAGGGCCCAACCTGAGAGCAATAGATCTCCTCAGTGTTGTAATGTGTTTGCATTTCGTTCCAGCACTTTGAGTTTGGTTATTTTTACATGCAATTCGAATTCACAGTTTGGTAATTTAGTCGTTTTCATGAGCATAGATAGGACTAGTTTATGGTTGAATTGCTTTCGGTTGTTTAGTAGATTAGCAGGTTGATAATACATTGGAGCTCCAGCAAAAAAGGTTGAGAAAGTCTCCACTGCCATCTCCGTTTGGAGATTGGAGTGCAGCCTATACCAGCCACAAAAATACGCAGTTCTTCACTTTATACATGCTGCAACATAGTCTCGGTTATGATAGATCTTTCCATGCACTTCACTCTTGCTCCATACACCTTCATCACCGCTTCATGCACATTCTTCTACATGCTTTATATTGCTGTTCATTGAGTTCAGGTAGCTTAGGTTAATGAATTTTCATCTTGGTGACAGTCATAATCCATTTGTTTCATTTACACTGCTATTCAGCATTCTATTACCTCCTTCTTCGTTTTGATCACGCATACAACCACATCCTCGACCTCTGCTCCGCTTTGTTATCTCCTAAACTCCTCCACTCCTCACGTAACTCCATCCTTTAGACATTTCGTTGTTATAACCTTCCATCCATCAACCCACTTCATACACTCGTTCTCCATCCTACTTCTCCACTCCTGAGCCATCACCAGCCTTATTCCTACCTTACACATCTCCCCTTACCCTTCCATCACTCCACCATCACTTCAAACACCCACAGTAGGTCATCCTGTAGCAATTTGTAGACTTCCTGTAGAAACCTCTGCGGTTCCTGTAGAATCCCCTGCAGACATCCTGTAGGAGGCCACTCACTCAGTTGCTGAGCCTTTGAACGTGAGGAACCTCTGTGGACGGATGCTAAGGATCTCTGGGGACCTCTCCTAGCCTCCCCAACCTTTCCCAAGCTTTCTTTCCTTCTGCATCACATCTGCACAACCAAACCCTAATAAGCACAAAATAACAATCATTCCATCCACTTAAAGAAAAAAATACAAAAACATGTCTTTTAAGCTGCGAGTAGATTAGATTCATGCATTTTCACTTATTAGAGGTAATGGCATCATTGGTAGAAGTTTCCTTCACATTCTTTGCATCATAGAGGTTAGACTAGTTAAATTAGGGTTTCCTAGGGTTTCCATGTTTTGATTTGCTTTCAGTTCATTCTTGCCAAGTAGATTAGTCTTCTTTGAGCTAGCTTTCGTCCATCATTGATAAAGCTTCTTCTGTGAGCCTATAGAAGTTGGCTTGAGCCCTAGCGGACTTGTGCCAGCTGACCAAGTGACAGCTGCGACAAGAGCTAGTACTTGTGCATACAGCACCGTCGCTTCCAAGTTTGTACGAACTACCGGGTTGATAAAATTAAGAGACAGGAAGCCCCAGGAGTTGTAGCATTATTGCTACAATACTGGAGCTCACCAAAAATATATGTATATAATATGAGGAAACAACTTGTTTGAGTGTTTGGAATTTGTGTGTGCTAATCCTTTGTTTATTGTTATATAAAATTATATTTCTATTTTTAAGCATGAGTGTGTGGCAGGCTTATAGAAGATAAGTTTAGGAGGGATATTGTTTCAAGAATGAACATTAGAATTAACAAAGGACCAAGGAGGAGCACATTTATATTTCCAAGTTGTTGCACAATTGTTAAACGTATGGTGGAGTTGGTTTCTAGATCAACAAAGAAAGAGGAGAATTATATCATACAATTTGGAAGCCTAGAAGAATGAAGAAGACAATATCAGAAAAACAACAACATGGCATAAAAAATGATCAGTTCCAAACTAAAGTTTGGGATCCATGAGGATTTCATCAATATATGAAAGCACATGGTGAGGAGACCATCAATTTTTTCACCTTAGGAGTAGATGTGTTGCACTAAAAATTGTCACCTTGACATCCTGCTATTTGTGTGAGTTCATTACCACTCATACCTGCCTCCTCTGCAAGTCTAAAACATCAGTTCCTCATATCAAGCCTTGAAAATAAGAGAAAGCCCTCAAAAATCTTTAAAACTCTGGTTCCACACTTTCTCTTTGTCTTACATGCGGTCCCGCACCTATGGTCATGTCTCCTGCACACCTAATCGCACTGTCTCTGTGTTAAAGGTGCGGACCCCTGTAAAAGTTAAAAAGGCGTGAGTACATTATGAAAAACTCACTTTTAGTCTTTTCTAGAAGCTTCTGGAAGGAATCTTGAGGTGGCAAGTTTGCTCTCTTAAGGTTCATGCATCCCATACCTTAAGGAGCTAACCCCTTGATGTGAAGAGCTTATCCCTTTGAAGGAGGATTCTATCCCTTCATAGATGGACCTGTAACCTCCTCCTTTGCACTATAAAATGAAGCATTGGGATGGTTACTTGGGAGTTTAGAAGTTGAATATTTTTGAGGTGAAATGCTACTGGAACTTAGTCTTCTTTAGTTGAGTTTTTATGAGGAGAGATTACATACCTCTAAGATCTCATTTGGAAGAGTGCAAAGCTTTTCAAAGTAAAGGAAATTCCTATTTCGGACCCCAAGAAGAGCTTGTTCAACATCAAGGCTGAAAAGGTTGTAAGGTTCTTCTACTATTCAAAGTTAATACAAATAAATTCGTTTTTTCTCAATAAGATGTTTATTCATGGTTTATTTTATGGATTCCTTGATCACCATAATAGACATGATTTATAACATTTGCTATACAGGTGCTATTTAATGTTTGATTGTTTTTGAGTGTAGGTCTTTAAAGGTAACTCTTTCGAATGATTGGAGGGTAACGCTTTCGAATGATTGAAGGATGACTACTACAAACAAGCGTTGGATCTAAGGTAGGATCTTAACACCTTTATAGTATTTATTTATAAATCGCATATGTCTAGAGAAAGATAGGTTTGTTTGTCTGTTTTTTGCTATACTATCTTCTGATACTAGGGAGATTGGCCTTGTCTGCAAGATCGATTTATCCGGCCAACAAATTGGCGACTCCGCTGGGGAATGGTATTTTGGTTTTCCGTTTTTTTGACTTGAGAAAATTGTTTTATTTTCTGGTTTTTGATTGTTGTATACTAGCTTGGGTAGCTTTTAGAATCTGGAAATATTTTTTGTTTTTTTTTTTAAGTTTTCGGGGGACCGCACTTTCTCTTTACAGACAGTGCGGGCATCTCCGCACTTTTCCTTTAGTAAACAGAGTGGAACCACACTTGTTTCTTCTGGAGCCTGCGGACCCTGTAATTTTTTTTGAAAAACCTAAAATATCTTCTTCTAGTTAAGTTTAGGTTTCATTTAGGATTTTTAGTGTCTACCCAGATCTGTATTTTTCCTGTCAAAAATCTCTTGTGAGTGAGTTTCGATAGTATTTTTGTTTTGGATGATTTTCTAGAAGTTTTGCATGCTTGGAGTGGTTTTCACTTTGTCTCTGTAGTGACTCAAAGATCAGAAGCTTGAGAAACCTTAGATCACCCTGGTGTCTTTTCGTCTTCTTGATGAGTCTGACTTGGTTGTGAAATCTATCCTTTGTGAGAAATAGATTCAGTTTTCTCATTGCAAATCTTTGAACAAACTTTGTTATAAGTTCTGAATTTCATTTTTACGAAAGAAAACATATTTGGATGTTTTTTGATTGATTTGTTATTCTGAACAAATGAATCCTTAGTTTACTGAACAACTAAGTAAAACGTCCTCAAAAATAATTGAAGCTTTTATTCAATTAGATTTTTAAAGTTTTTAGATCTCAAAATTAGTTTTTGTAGTTTTGAGTGCTTTTCTAGAAATTGTAGATCTCTTTTGAAAGGAAAATTGTTTTTTGTAGTTTTGAGTTTTGAAAAGGAAAAGGGATTTATTATGAGCATTAATTATTAGTCTCGTTTTGAGTTCTTATTGAAAAGACAAAAATATTTTCTTTCCATTTCCATGTTGAAAGAAAGAATTGTTTCTTAAAGAATTTTATTCTCGAACTCTTTCTTTTAGCTAGAATTTCATTGAAAGAAAAACGAATTTCTTATCATTTTAGGTGCATTTTTTAGTGTTTTTGGAGTCGAGTCTTCACACCATCAAAGTTTCATTTCCATACCTATTGACTTAAAGAACAACCCATAAAAGCAACGCTTAATTAAAATTGATCTAGTAATCTTTTCTATTTCTAGGGCTCTTATCACCAATATAGCTTAGGCTAGTATCTTGGAGTAGGGAGTAATTAACTCTCCAAGATAGTTAAAACAAACAAGTAGCTACATCTTGCGGTAGGAAATAAATCCAATTGTAATTGATACATTCTGGGAAGCTTCTCTTAAAGGAGTCAATCACGAGATCATGTCCGAACCTTTGAGACAATCAATTCTATTTCATTGGGAAAGATAGAAGATTTGCGTGTATTATAAATGGTAAACCTCAGATTAACCATTGTCGAGGAGCCTAGGGTCACTTGTTGGTAAACCTCAGATTGACCATGTAGAGGAGCCTTCAAGGGGATTGATCTTTGTTACTCTGCCCTTGCGCGTAGATCGGATCGTAGACTGTTCCCCCAGTTGTATTTGTTGTTGTTGGTAACCTTAGTGTCCATAAAATTAAGATTATTTCCTAAGGTGATGGTGAAGGAAGGATCTCACTGTACCTGGAGTAGACGTCGACTATACTCACTTGGACTCTCTGTGGGGTTCTCTTCACTCGAGATGGTTTTGTGAAGAAACTTGTGCCAGTCTGTTTCATTAAGCAAGTTGTTAGGGTAACTGTTCCAACCGCTCTTTCTGTATTAAACTTCTGGTAAGTTGGATTTTATCACCAACTAGTATTTTTAGTACGGGAAGTTACTGTTTGTGTGTGATTTGAACTCTTAGATTTTTTAGGCGTGTGATTCAATTTTTTGTTTCTTCAGAGACTTTAGGTGTTTTTATTGAAATTTTCTTTGTTTGCGTGTGATTAATTAATTTAATCGTGGCTGAATTACCAAGACAATCTCGTAGACTTCAGGGGAAACCTTCTCAGTATACACCAAGCCATCTTGAAGGGCTACGAGCTCTTGTATCACCTAGTGACAGTAGAGTTGGATCACCAGAAGCCGAAGAGTCATCTTTAATTGTTCATCTTGATTATCAAATACAAACAACATAGTATATTCAAGAGCCAATTTCATTTTCCGAAGTTACTGGTAGTATTTCTCCTTCCAGTGAATTAGCTGAAGAACCTGAAATTTCTGAGCCTGACACTGAACCTGCTGTTACTCCAACTTCAGGATTTGCTTCTCCAACTTCTAGTGGTCCTGGTTCACCTAGGGTAAGAAATATCATTACTCAAAATCTTCCTTCTGGCCTCATTTCTATTGAAGAACTTGTTAGTCCAGAAGAAGACGTAACTCTTCGTGAAACCCATTAGATTTTAACTCTTGGGGAGCGTGAATCAATATTCTATAGTACTTTTAGGAGTGACGCTTGGTATTTATCATTGTCAATTTTTTTAGAAAACTCGGGTCTTAGTTTTTCACCACCTCGAATTCCTTTTCATCCTACACCAAGAGGTTATTATCCTTCATCGATTATGTCAAGACAATCATCTATGTTTTCCCAATCACTAGAAACATTTTTATCCAGCGGTCCTTCTGTTCCTTCGGGGTACTAGTCACTCTCTGGTACTTTTTCAGGAGCAACTCCTCAACCGATTGAACAAGTGTTATCATCTGGAAGTAATGGAACTCAAACGTTGAATGCAGAAAAAATCCTTATGATGTCTGGTAGTATTCCAAATCCTCAACCTCAAGGTAGTCAGTTACTGCCTGGGGGAAACCTCAAGGTAGTCAGTTACCACCTGGGAGGCAACCCCAAGGTAGTCAGTTACTACTTGGGGGGCAACCCCAAGGTAGTCAGTTACCGCTTGAAGGGCTACCTTAAGTTTTTCAACCCTCAGGATAGTACATACCGCAAGGTCAACCTCAGACTTAGTACATACTTCAAGGTCAACCCAAGTTTCAGTACATACCTCAAGTTCAAGTCCAATTTCAGTACGTGCCTTAGGGTTATCAACCTCAAGGTCAATACCCAACTCAAGGTTTCCAACCACCTTTTGGTCAATCATTTTTTCAACGAGCTGGAAATGTACTGCTTAATTATCAGCCCTATGTTCAACTAGGTTATGGTCCTCCATATGCACAACCTTTTATGGGTCCATACTCCAGAATGAACATGGTGTTGGATCCGTCTCAAACTCAACAGACTATGCAACCTAATGTGCAGTTACTTAATCATCCTGGACAGCCTTTGGTTTCTGGTTCCACCCAGCAACCTATCCAACCTACTGTTCAAATCCCTGCATTTGGTACAGTTCAGCAGCCTGGGCCTAGCTCACCTCGTACTCCGCCTCAAACTACTGCAACTACTGCAACTTCTGTTCAACCTACAACACCTGTTTCTGGAGTATCTGCAGCTCCGGTTTCTACTACCCCTTCATCAGTGCAAACTCCTCAAGTCTCTGTGCCCCAGTCAGGACCTACGGTTCAGACTTTGGTCCAGATGCTTGTAGGACAAGCTAATACGATTGCTATAATTGCAACAAGTCAACCATAATTCACATATCAACCGTACCAGGTACAGTATCAATTTGGTCCTACTGTACAAAATCCAGTTTATCAGTATCAACTGTATCTTGGCTATACTTATCAATAGCCTCAACAACCCCCAGTTTGGTCTAGTTAATCCTAGTTTTCCAAGAGGTTATAACATTCCTAATGCAAATCCGATTCCAGGTTATCCTGGATATCCTCCTCCTAGAGCTGGTCTCATTACTCAAGGTTATTGTGACCCTAACTGTCAATTACCATTTATTGCAACTTTGGATTTACCTGATTTGTCATGCCTTACGAACGATCTGATTTACGATCTTCCGTATTGGCTGCCAATGCCTAGTAAGTTGCCTAGTGATATCCCAAAATTCAAGGGTAAGTCAGGCAAGGATCCGTCAAATCACGTTATGACTTATCACCTCTGGTGTGCATCTAATTAAATCATTGATGATTCAGTTTGATTGCATCTTTTTCAACGAACTCTTATTGGTCTTGTCGCCAAATGGTACATTGAGTTACCACAAGCCTCTTTTTATAATTTCAATCAGTTAGCCACTGCTTTCTTAACTCGTTTTTAGTTGCCTGTCAGATATGACAATGGCAAGGAACTGTTAACTTCACTGAAACAATCCATGTCCACATATATTTCTGATCATATTCATGAATGGTGACGTAGAAGGTGTTTAGTGAAATTTTTCATTCCGGATCAAATTTTAGCGGAATGGTTCATTAAATCATTGTTACCCAAAATCACTGAAGATGTAGCTAAGGGAGGAGTTGTTACTGAAGAGCAAGTCATTGCTCAGGCTCAGTACCTTGACCTCGTCTATACGCAGTCAGGTACTTTACATGAAAAAATCCCTGATCTTCCAAAACACGGTCAAATAATTGTAGCTCCTTTAGGGTCTCATGCCGCTGATGGTATGATTGGTTTAGTTAGTACTAAAAGTAAGAAGAAATTTTCAAAGAATTATTCTCCTATAATAACTTTACCTGATTCCTCGACAGGAGATTCTTTCGCTGAAATTTCTGCCAACATCCATATCGTAGAATCATCTACGACCAAATCAAAATTCGGTAGAAAAAAGAAGGGGAAGAAGAAAAACAAACAAAATTCAAATGATAAAATAGATAAAAACGAATGTAATGACGAAAAACGGAAACCTTGCTATCCTTGTTTCATTTGTGACGAGGATCATTTTACCAAAGACTGCCGACATCGAGCAAAGGTTTCAAAAACCGTTAAGGGTTCTCAAATGCCTACTGTCTTGAAGGATCCTTTTCCTACTCAAGATAGCAAGATGATTGGTTCTTCCTCGAATGCCTTAGAAGAACCCATTATGATGATATCTCATGTCAGGATTGCGACGTGATCGCAAGATTATGGTAGTAAAAATCTTGTTGGTGGTAAAGAAGAAAATCTTCTAGTTCAAACACATCAACTACACCTCCTCCTAGTTCCGGTCCACTACAGATCGAGAAACCCAAGCCTGACTTAATAATCAAACCGCCTGCTAAAGGTATACTTCAGAAATTAGCTTTCAATCCACATGCGAGAGCTGCTCAGAATTATAACATTGTTGAAGACTTAGCTATTTCCCCTTCAGCAATGTCGGCTTTGGAAGTGCTGCAGTCATGCCTAGCACATCGTAAATTACTATTGTCTGCTATAGGAGCTGTTGATATTCAGGATTCGAACCTAATAATCTTCGATTTAGAGAATAGTACACCATGCCTACCTCATCAAATGGCTTTCCAGATTCCAATTTTAGTCAAAAACAGACCTTGCTTTCAGACTGTGATTGATGAAGGGGCTTCTACGTGTATTATGTCTATCCAGTGTTGGAAATCGCTTGGTTCTCCCACACTCAATCAGTCTCCGACAATTCTAAAGGATTTTGATGGCCGAGGGTTCCATCCTTTTGGTATTTTGTAGGATTTACCTATAGGGGTCAAAGGTAAAACCATAAATCTAGATGTGGAAGTGGTTGATGCCCCTCTATATTACAACCTTCTCCTGGGTCGTAGTTGGTCTTATGCTATGACTGTTGTTGTTTCATCAGTTTTTCATCTTATCAAGTTTCCTCATAACAGAAAGATCATTACGATAGACCAACTGACTTATTTTTCATTTGACCTTGCCTCTACAGATAGTATTCAGCACATCAGTAAAACGACTATCCCTTACAAGGATGTTGGCGTAGGTTTGATTAAAGATTCCAGTTTACTAGGAACTTTCTCCTTCCCTCCTCCTAATGTATCGCCTTCTATTGCAACTATTCATATGATTTCATCGGACACTAATACTTTTGATGATCCTTGGATCATGCCTTCCTATTATGAGGTGGATTCATTTGATGGTGCGATGCCTTTAAGTCCCTTTGAAATTGCATATCAGGCTGTACAGTCGTTTTCTAATTCCTGTTCAATTGAAACTAATCTTCACCCAGTAATTGCTGTCAGTCCTTTTGCAAAGTGGGGTATTGACTTTATTACATGTAACCCTCACTCGACCGGGGGGCATGCGTATATTATCCTAGCGGTAGATTATTTTACTAAGTGGGCTGAGGCGATGCCTACATTTTCGGCAGACAACAAGACTACTGCTTTCATATTCAATCATATAATTGCTAGATTCGATGTTCCTCAAGCTATTATTACTGATCATGAAAGTCACTTTCGAAACATCATGATGAATGAACTGACAGATAAACTTGGCTTGCGCCACGATAGTTCTACTCAGTATTACCCGCAGGCTAATGGTCTAGTTGAAGCTATCAATAAAGTTTTAGTCACTATGATCAAACGAATCATTGGTATTCATAAGTCGAATTGGCATACCATGTTATTTTTAGCACTTTGGGCGTATCAGACCT
The DNA here is from genome assembly GCA_031772625.1 of Pinus tabuliformis. Classification (NCBI taxonomy): domain Eukaryota; kingdom Viridiplantae; phylum Streptophyta; class Pinopsida; order Pinales; family Pinaceae; genus Pinus; species Pinus tabuliformis. The sequence goes on along the minus strand of CM062811.1, from coordinate 944,066,226 downwards.
CAGTGAAAACATCAACTAGTTTCACTCCTTTTCAACTGGTCTACAGTTTGGAAGCAGTGTTACCTATTGAATGCAAAATTCTGTCATTACAATTAGCCATAGAATTACTCCCAACTACTTTTGAAGAAGAGAAACTTTTTTTGTACTTAGCTCAGCTAGATGAGAATCGACGCACTGTTACAATAGAAAACGAGACTCATGCGAAACGAATGAAAGATCAGTACGACAGAAGTGTTACACCTCATAATTTTTCAGAAGGAGACCTAGTTTTACTATATGATCAAACAAACGATAAGCTAGGGGTTGGAAAATTTGTACCTATGTGGCATGGTCCTTACATTGTTAAGCGAAAGCTGTGAAAAGGGGCTTATGAATTGATAGATTTTGATGGTGTCTCTTTGGGTAAACCCAGAAATGGAATTTATCTGAAGAGATATTATGCTTAAATTCTGGGTGGAGATTTTTTGTTGGATTAGTTTCTTTACAGCTGGTGTGTTTTAGATTAGAAAACTGTGCCTAGTTTAGAGAGTGCTCTTATCATTATTCCTGCTTATCTTGATTTTACTCTTGATATTGCAGATGTCAACGTCTCTTCAAACATACATTGGTTTTGCTGATGGTGCTTGTCGTAGTACATGGAACATTTCTTCTGCAGCTTGGGTTATCTATTCACCCTCTAATGAGTTAGTATCTATGCATGGGGTAAGCCTCGGTCAAACAACGAATAAAATTGAAGAGTATAGTGCAGTGATTAAGTTATTATCTGAATCCATCTCATTTGGGATTCAGAGTTTGATTGTTAGGTTGGATTCTGAACTCATTGTATTACAGCTTAATAGGGTTTATGCCATTAGAAATCCAGTGTTATTAAGGTTATTTTTGAGAGTTCGTCTCTTGGAACGTGAATTTGATTACATTGAATATCAGCGTATTCCAAGACATTTAAATACGTTAGCAGATGCAGCTGCTTCTAGTATGATAAATAGACATTTTCAATAATAAAAACAACGAATTTAATAACATTCGATAACATGTTACATGAGATAGCTGGTAATAATGATATATCATAGCATAGAAGTGTGTTTCAAAATATACACCGTCTTCGATCATAGGTTGAAAAACACCTTATGATCAGAAAAAATGATAATACAAAATGTCAAAAATGTCATGATTCTACAAAATCGATCATCCTATCTCTGGCGATGATCATGATAAGAAACCACTGCTCGGGCCACCCTACATAGGAACCTCCTAAAAGGTCCTGGGACCCCAATCACATATCTCTGTAATCTAAGTGGAATAGCATCTATATCGGTCTCTGGAATAACTAGTGTCAAGCGCTTTAGATGATGCTCCAAGTCGGTCAGGATCTTTGCTGATTGGTCCTGTGGGGCTGGTGCTGCTGCAGCTGGTTGTCTCCTCTCGTAAGGCTAGAGAGCAGCTGGTCATCGTGGACCCACACCTACATTTAAACTTTTGATTATCAGTTTTGGACAATTTAAAAAATATAAAAAAATTAAAACTTAAAAAGTGTTGAAAATGATTTTACTTGAATCATCCCATTGCTCTCCTGCTGGAAGAATCGTGTCTGGGTCACCGCGATAATCCATCCCGGCATATGGAAAGTGCTGAATCACAAAAAGTTGGTTGTTCAACCAACGAAAATACTCAGGAGGAAATCGAACAACCTCTGTGCCCTCCTTAGGGTGATGGGCCATCAAAGCAACCCAGCGAACCATTCTAGGCTCTCGAGGAAGACCAACATCAACAGGAATATGCTGCGGGGCTAACATGGGGATCCTCTCTAGAGCAAAGCTGACTACAATAAATCCATATCCAAAGTTTTTCAGCTATCCATTCATTGCTCTGGTTAATTGACCTTTCACATTTGCCAACACAGCCTCGCACTAGTTGAATATGGTGCCTCGAAAACAGTCCACAACCATTTGCATCTGGGATCCAGTAGCCACATGCAATGCTGCACTCCCGCATAGTCTGGTAACAGTGAATGCAATAACTTTAAGCTTAGGATGGCTGATAGTTTTAATATCAATCCATTTGTCCTTTGTTTGATCATTGCAAAACTCCAATCGGAGACTAGCGACAGACTGGCCACGTGGCCTAGTCTCGAAAAGAGATAATTGTTCGCCCCTCTTGGACAAACCAGTCAAAAAGTATATGTCCTCCAGCTCAATTTCGAGCCGGTGGCCACCAATCATGAAGCATTGGTCCTATGTGTTCCATTTGTCTACTAGCCATTGCAAGGGGTCTACTTGGGCTCTCATGCCCTGTATGCCCCAGAACTTAAGCAATCCGCATGCTCTCAATGCCTGCAATGTGGGCATATGATTCAATGCGCCAAAATCTACATCCTCATGCTCGCGTTCTCGCCAAATAAGAATTTGGAATGTCCTACAATGCATAAAAAGACATATTAGAACAAGTTAGTTCGAAAAATTTTGGGCAAAAATGGAGAAATTTAAGTTTTTAAAATTCATTTCACGAGGTCTGCACCCGCTGCTTATAAACAATGCGTAGGTTCGCATGGGTTGTGAGCAATAGGTGTGGACCCATGACTTTTTTCTTTGTAGAAAAAGTCAGGGTCCGCAGGGGCCGCATGTTGCACCTGCGGACCCCTGCGAGCGACTTTCTAAACCTATTTTTCCTTCAAAAATCAAATTTAAAGCCTAAAATCAAAATGTAAACAGATGAAATGCAAGTTAAGGAGGACGTGGATTACCTGGAGCTGACGATTTTCGATTCCAACGGACGGATTTTCCAGAATCTTCACAGGAACTTTCTTACCCAAAAGCTCTCACTTCTCACTCTGAACTTAGATGGTAAAAATGAAGTTAGAAAAGCCCTTTTTATAAGTTTTTTCGAATAAATAAATTTTTAATTTATTTATTTTTCACTTTAAAAGGTAAATTTTTAAATCATTTTTATTTATCTTAAACAGTTATGTGTAATGTTTTGAGTTTTTGTGCAGAATATTGCATTTTTTTGGATAATTAATCATTGTTCAACAAAGAGCATACTTTTATCACTTTTTCGGACTCTTTCAAAAATTTACGAAAAAGAAAAACATTGGAGTCCTCTTTAAGCTCTTTTCAGAATCTCAAAAATTGAAAAGATTGCCGAGCACTTGATTGTTCGAACTCGTTAAAATAAATGAATAATCGTCCCTTCAGTATAAGTTTACCCATTTTACGGACTGAAATGGACTATTTACAAAAAAGGTATACATTGACTAGTTACGGTCAATGGAGTCCTCTTTAAACCCTTTTCAGACTCATTAAATATGAAAAGATTGTCGAGCGCTTGTCTTTTCAGCTCATTAAAGTATTGGAAATGTCATCCCTCTTATATTATTTTATCCTTTTTCGGACCTGAGGGATTATTTTACGAAAAAGTACCCCCATGGAGTTTTCTTAAGTTTTTCTTCTAACTTCCTAAAATTGAAAAACACCGAGTTTTTCCTATACTGGACTCGTTAAAATTTAACAGTAAAGGACTTGTTCAATTTCAAACATGAATGAACCACTACTTCTTAGGGTTCGAATTTTAAACTAAGTTGGACTCATCCGAAAGATGAGCTTATAAACAATCAAATGTTATCCTCCTCAAGCTTGTCAAAAATAAAGAGGTACTTGCCAGAAATGGTGGGGGAAAAGAGAGAAAAATGGACTTGTTTGTTACACATTGTTTTGTAAAAAAGCCGTCAACCACTCTTGAACACGACACTTTTTGTTCACCTGGGTTGGGAAAATCCTTTGCCTAACAGTTAATCAAACCACATTGAAAGTCTTCAGCTGGTTTTTGGGTATTAGCTTTGGGTCAATTGTCACCAAGCCATCTGCAGTGTCGTTATGTGTTCAAGAGAACAGTTCAAACAAACCATTCATCTGCAAAATATCTGTCATCCATTTTGACCATCCCTGAGTCAGTCCTTGCCAATATATTTCTTCAAAACTTGATCTATGATTTCGTGTTGTGGGCTTGCCTACGACGGATTGCTTCCTATAGACCTCAGCTCATTATCTAGGAAGTTGATCTAGAAATCGTCAGTACCTTGAAAATTGCATGCCCTAATAGCAGTTTTCTCGCCTTCAACGATAGATTGCATCATTGACCTTCGATCGAATGATTCTATGACATGTTCGACTTCAGCTCATTTGTTCACATTTCATGGATTGTACTGAGTACTTTGAGAGCCATTGACATTACTGGTGGTTTCTCTCACACTTGTTAAGAATTCACATCATTGACTGGTAATCAAGTGGTTTCTACCATGTTCGACTTCGACACATTCATTCACATGGATAGAATTGTACTAGTTTGGGAAGCAGAAATCAAGACCCTGGATCTATTTTCTACCATCCAGGCTGCGAGGAATTTTGTTATTCATTATACAGTGGACTATTCATAAACAGATGGCTACATCCATACTGTGTCTACACATGTCTATACTCTTGATGTATTACAAAATCATTCCTGTATCAGAACAGTTTAGTTAGTTTTCTAGTCAGTTTTGATCTGAGTATGGGAATGCCTACCTCAGCGATGATATGTCTACATATATATATTTTGCATTGAATGCTTTTACAGGTTCCGACTGGGGTGTCCACAGGATGATCCTTGAAATGATAAAGTACTTCACTCTTCATAAATGACAGACTCCAGCTTCATCTATTACAGACTTCGCACTTTAGGGGGCAATCCGTTGCACTAAAAATTGTCACCTTGACATCCTGCTATCTGTGTGAGTTCATTACCACTCATACTTGTCTCCTCTGCAAGTCTAAAACATCAGCTCCTCATATAAAGCCTTGAAAATAAGAGAAAGCCCTCAAAAGTATTTAAAACTTTGATTCTACACTTTCTCTTTGTCTTACATGCGGTCCTGCACCTAATGGTCATGTCTCCTGCAATGATATGTCTACATATATATATTTTGCATTGAATGTTTTTATAGGTTTTGACTGGGGTGTCCATAGGATGATCCTTGAAATGATAAAGTATTTCACTCTTCATAAATGACAGACTCCATCTTCATCTATTACAGACTTCACACTTTAGGGGGCAATCTGTTGCACTAAAAATTGTCACCTTGACATCCTGCTATCTGTGTGAGTTCATTACCACTGATACTTGTCTCCTTTGTAAGTCTAAAACATCAGCTCATCATATCAAGCCTTGAAAATAAGAGAAAGCCCTCAAAAGTATTTAAAACTCTGATTCTGCACTTTCTCTTTGTCTTACATGTGGTCTCGCACCTAATGGTCATGTCTCCTGCGCACCTGACCGCACTGTCTTTGTGTTAAAGGTGCGGACCCCTATAAAAGTTAAAAATGCGCTAGTACATTTTGAAAAACTCACTTTTAGTCATTTCTAGAAGCTTTTGGAAGGAATCTTGAGGTGGCAAGTTCGCTCTCTTAAGGTTCATGCATCCCATACCTTAAGGAGCTAACCCCTTGATGTGAGGAGCTTATCCCTTTGAAGGAGGATTCTATCCCTTCATAGATGGACCTGTAACCTCCTCCTCTGCACTATAAAATGAAGCATTGGGCTGGTTACTTGGGAGGTTAGAAGCTAAATATTTTTGAGGTGAAATGCTGCTGGAACTTAGTCTTCTTTAGTTGAATTTTTATGAGGAGAGATTACATACCTCTAAGATCTCATTTGGAAGAGTGCAAAGCTTTTCAAAGTAAAGGAAATTCTTGTTTCAGACCCCAGGAAGAGCTTGTTCAACATCAAGGCTGAAAAGGTTGTAAGGTTCTTCTACTATTCAAAGTTAATACAAATAAATTCGTTTTTTCTCAATAAGATGTTTATTCATGGTTTATTTTATGGATTCCTTGATCACCATAATAGACATGAATTATAATATTTTCTATACAAGTGTTATTTAATGTTTGCTTGTTTGTGATTGCAGGTCTTTAAAGGTAACTCTTTCGAACGATTCGAGGGTAACTCTTTCAAACGATTGGAGGATGACTACTACGAACAAGCGTTGGATCTAAGGTAGGATCTTAACACCTTTATAGTATTTATTTATAAATCGCATATGTCTAGAGAAAGATAGGTTTGTTTGTCCGTTTGTTGCTAGACTATCTTTTGATACTAGGGAGATCGGCCTTGTCCACAAGATCGATTTATCCGGCCAACATGATGCAAGAGCATCTTACCTCCAAGTCAAAACTCCTTTTGAATAGAACTGGGGGTTTCATTTGCCAAGGGAGTTGGTTCCCTAAATTAGATTTTATTATTTAGTTTAAATGTATTTTCCTTTTTTTTTTAGAAGAATTGTACCTAAGTGATGAGAGTGAGGAATATTGTAATAATATCTACTCTTTACTGCGATATATTGATATAATTTGAGAGATCTATCGAGAAAAAATTCGGCATAATCACATAGGAGATGTTTTGTCGACAAATTTCAAACCATCTAGTGTGGTTTGTCGAGAAAACATCTCCTATGTGCTTATGCCAAAAAAACTCTCAATAATTCAAGTATGGATCACATAAGCCTGAATTTTGAAAATATTTGAGAGAGTTAGAGAGATTTGAGGTTTAGTTAGATCTCTTGAAAGATATGTGGATCTACAGGATTTGGAAATAGGAATTTGTTGAATTATTGGTGGATCTAAACCAATTATCGTAGAAAATCTGTGATAGGTTAACCTGATAATGCAATACAAATCAAAGCAGAATACTATAACCTACTTCTACTATCAATTTGCAGAAGCTTAAATATCGAGCTGAACAATATAACCAGAAGAAGGAGAATCAATGGCACAATACATATGAAAATACTTTGGGGAAAGCCTCAGCTAAAATCCCCACACTATTGTATTATCATACATGGTGGAAATACATAGGAATTATACAAAGCCTTAGCTCTCACATCTAGCCAGCTCTCAGTACAATCCTCACAGATACTCACATGCAATCTTGGCTTCTCTCCAGCCTTCCTCTTTGCCTTCCAAGCTCCTATTTCCTTGCGCTGTTCCTTGTGGATGATTTGCCTTTTACCAAGAGGAAAAACCAATCCTTCAAAACTGCGCAATCCTCAAGGATGAATCCTTGACTACATGCATGAGTTTTCTCCATGAGAAAAAACATGCAACTAATAGTACACTGTCCTTGAACATTAATCTCAATTAGGTCTTTCTCAGAATACACATGTATGAATTTCTGATGATGGAATCTTCAGTTAACTGGAGTAGCACTAGTTGAGTGCATTAATGCATCAACTGACTATTAACTCACTATTAGTTCCTCAAATAGTTTGAAACTAATTTAACCGGACTTAACTCAATAAACCAAGTTAACTAATTACAACTCAAATATAACTCAATCTTATCTCCTTAATTTAAGGGATAACTCTTGCATGACTTCAGAAAGACTTCTAACTTGAATTTCTCCAACTAATTAATTTAAAATAAATTAATTAATTATTTCCAAGTAGCTGTTAAGACTAAATTTGATTTTAATTCAAGGACAAATTAAATTGGAATATTCTTGTTGCCATATTTCAACAATTATGGTTTCAGAATACCTTATGTAAATATGTAGTCGAGAGCATGTAATGTATGTAGTGGTGTTAAAAAACATGGAGAGTTGAGAGTAGAGGAACAAAGGCAAGTGGGCCAAAAGGGCCTAAAGGGGTTTAATTAATGTAAATTAAACCTAAGAGGGCATGAAGGCCTTTTTAAAATATTTTCATATAATATGAGGAAACATCTTGTTTGACTGTTTGGAATTTGTGTGTGCTAAGCCTTTGTTATTGTCATACAAAATTATATTTCTATTTTTAAGCATGAGTGTGTGGAAGGCTTATAGAAGACAAGTTTAGGAGGGAGAGCATTTCAAGAATGAACATTAGAATTAACAAAGGACTAAGGAGGAGCACATGTACATTTCCAAGGTGTTGCACAGTTGTTAAACCTATGTTGGAGTTGGTTTCTAGATAAACAAAGAAGGAGGAGAATTATAGCATACAATTTGGAAGCCTAGAAGAATGAAGAAGACAATAATAGAACAACAACAACATGATAGAACAAATGATTAGTTACAAACTAAAGTTTCAGATCCAGGAGGATTACATCAGTATATGAAAGAACATGGTGAGGAGACCATGAGTTTTTTCACCTTGGGAGTGTGATGCAGGAGCATCTTACCTCCAAGTCAAAAATCCTTTTGAATAAAACTGGGGGTTTCATTTGCCGAGGTAGTTGGTTCCCTAAATTAGATTTAATTATTTAGTTTAAATGCATTTTTCTATTTTTTTAGAAGAATTGTACCTAAGTGATGAGAGTGAGGAGTATTGTAATCATATCTACTCTTTACTATTATATATTGATAATATTTGAGAGATTTATCGAGAAAATATTTAGCATAATCACATTGGAGATGTTTTGTCGACACATTTCAAACCATATAGTGTGGTTTGTTGACAAAAAATCTCCTATGTGATTATCCCAAAATTTTTCTCAATAAATCAAGTATGGATCACATAAGCCTGAATTTTGAAAATATTTGAGAGAGTTACAGAGATTTGAGGGTTAGTTAGATCTATTGAAAGATATGTGGATCTAGAGGATTTGGAAATAGGAATTTGTTGAATTATTAGTGGATCGGAACTAAATTATGGTTTCAGAATACCTTATGTAAATATGTAGTCGAGAGCATGTAATGTATGTAGTGGTGTAAAAAAAAAGGGAGAGTCAAGAGTAAAGCAGCAAGGCCAAGTGGTCCAAAAGGGCCAAAAGGGGTTTAATTAATGTAAATTAAACCTAAGAGGGCATGAAGGGCTTTGTCAAATATGTTTATATAATATGAGGAAATACCTTGTTTGAGTGTTTGGAATTTGTGTGTGCTAAGCCTTTGTTTATTGTTATGCAAAATTATATTTCTATTTTTAAGCATGAGTTTGTGGCAGGATTTTAGAAGATAAGTTTAGGATGGAGCGTATTTCAAGAATGAACATTAGAATCAATAAAGGACCGAGTAGGAGCACATGTATATTTCCAAGGTGTTGCACAATTGTTAAACCTATGGTGGAGTTGGTTTCCTCTGAATTGGAATAGATAAGAGGCACAATGAAAGCGAAGGAATCCAATAATAATGAAGGATAGAGATGAGGAGTGTGAGGTCTATGTTTAAGTCTGTATTAAAGCCTATGAAAAGAAGAGATGATAACAGAGTATAAGGGGTTGAGATAGAGTTATAAGTTACATGGATTTCATAAGCTAATAGAGGTTGAGGATAGTAAGTGATGGAAGGAATTTACATCCCAAACATTTGAAAGAATGATACAGAATGGAGTAGCCAGGATGACTAAGCATCGATTTGACGTGTAGAAGCTAGTAGATGTGTACAAGTAGGGAGATGTGTCAAACCTTAACAAATCACTGGGGTGACACATATTACTGAGTGTCGACTGACTATTAAAAGATGGAGATGGGAATTTTCTTGTTCCCTTGGTTAAGTCTCCCAGAGGTTAAGTCCTTTCGCACCACTAGAAAGTATCAGGGTGATGTAGGCTAGGATGATGTGGGGGTTTGGTGATCTGGAACAGGCTGGGATGAAGTGGAGCTATTGCAATGAATGGTGACTAACAAGAGACTACATGGAAAGATTAGTTCAACACTTGATGGAGAATTGAAATGCTACAAAAGATGTAAACATTCTTGTTCCCCAAAGTTTGTTACCTAGATTATTAAAGAAGTAGCATGTAGTGGAAGTGCCAGGATGATGACGTGTTGAGACCAGTGATGTGGGGAGTGTTGGGGTGAAGTAGACCCTGTGTATTGGATGACGAGTTCCAAAAATACGTGTAATAAAACTTTGTATTTCAAGGTCAACATTTAACAGGAGGATATATGACAAGTGATGGGAAACATTCTTGTCCCAACTTTTGTTTCCTTGGGACATGTCAATGGCGTGACTGCTAAGAAACATTTAGGGTGATGTATGCACTAGGGTGACATGTTGAAGAGTGGATGGGACCCAATTCTTCCTCATAAGGTTTGAATGTGGTTATATGTTATGGTCATAAGGCGGAGTTGGATAGAAACTTTGCAAGGAAACCAATTAAAGGAGAAGGGCTTGAGGAGGATCAAGCCATGTTAGTTGAAAGGTAAACCTTCATTCTATAATAATGGATACAAGACTATTTATATAGTCTTTTCCATGGTGGTTCTAACTTATGTTTAGGCTGCACATACTACATGGAAATCTCTTGGCTCTGGTGGCTATATTTGAATGAAACTTGAATATGGTTGTTTCATGTTACCCATGCAACTCCTCCCACTTAAGTTTAAACAAGGATTAAAAAGGTATTTATCTCCCTAATTTTTGGTAAGTAAGAACATTTTTTACCATATGTTTAGCACTACGATATTTATTGGCTTCAAAAATTAGTGCAATCAATGTTAACCTGACATCAATCTAGATGGGTCATTCTATCGAGATAGCTTGGAAAAATTGGTTTGAGGACATTTTGCTAAAGTATCTTAGGACCATTCTTTTTATTATCTTATTGGGTATTCGGATTTCTAGGAATAATGGCATTTTCTAGGAAGTCCCCCCCTTCGCTGAAAGGATACCAACTCAATGTATTATTGTTTTCACTCTTTTACCAGTAAAGACTTCTACAATATCAAATAGGTTAATTGTTCCATAAGTGACTGATAAGGATAGGTTGTGGGAATATTTTGATGAGGCCTATCAAGGTGATGAAAGGCATTGTGGAGGGGGGGTTGTGCTACATCTATCATAAAACCATTACTTCTCCATATCCATGGGGTTCGATAGGGGATCAAACAACTTCATTGCACATTTTGCTCTAACAATTTTACTATTGTTTGCAAGAGAAAAAGGGTGTGAAACAATTCAGATCTTTGTAGACTTCCTTCTCATCATAGGATGTGTCAATGGTTCCTAGTATTTCCATTGTAAACAATTCATGGATTTATTGGATGAGGTCCTACATATCAAGGATACTCTCATTGATTTCTCTTTCTCTCATGTGTGCACAAAGAAGAATTGGATGGCTAATGAAATTTCAAAGAATGGTATCCGCTTAGCATATTGCACATGGAGGATTGTAGTACAGTAAGAGGAAGATCACTATAAGTATTATCATTTTCCATCCATAAACCTTGCTCTACAGGAAAATCAGGATGTGACAATATAGTTTTTTCTTATACTCTCGTTTGTTTCGAGGTGACACATTTTTGTACTTTCTTCTTTACTTATGAGTAGCCAGTGATTCAACTATGTATATGTATTTAAAAATAATATCAAGGCTTATAATTAGTTGACTTTATTTACATTGCCATGGATTCCACACAATTGAGTAATCATGGGCCCTATTAGAATGCATTGATAGTGTATCTGAAAAATGTAATTTTTGTAATCATTCAATATTATATGAAAGTTATGAGATTTTTCCAAGAAAAAAAAAATTAATGATAAGAATTATTTGTTTTGAAATTATTGGTTATGTATGCTTTTATAATTTTTATTTATTTTGAAGCTATTTCAAAATTTTAGTTAGAAAAATAGATTTTGCATTTTTAATCATCACAATTTTAAACTTTTCATTAAACCCACTAAATACCACTCAAACTACTGTCCTTTAACTTTTTTTTTAATATATGTTAATAATGTATATGTCAATATATATTAATTGAGTGATACTTTTTAATCTATTACTTTTAATAATTTTTTTGAGATATTTTAATAGATGATGATTATGTTATGAAGTATTATGTAAACTAAGAGATGCAAAATTCAAATCACTTGTTAATCATTGTCTGCATAAGAATGTACAAAACATACATACATACAATTTGATTTGATTTGATTGAATTTTTCATTTTTCAATTTTTTTTTTTTTTTTTTTTTGATTTGTTTAAATATATTAATATGATTAATAATTTTTTTTATGTATAATTATTTTTCTTGAGGTAAAAATTTAATTAAAATAAAACAATTTATTCTTACTCTAATATACGCTAATAGTTTATATTGACATTTATATTAATTAAGTGGATTTTTATAACATTATTAGATTGATTTTGTTTGAATATATATATATCTTGAATTTTAAATTTTAAATTATTGTTGGGTTATGTTATACGTAGTTAACCGAGGGGTTAGAGGGGGGGCGGAGCCCCCCCTTCGTTGCGCCGATTGTGCAACCGGGGGGGGGGGGGGGGGGGTCACAGAGGGGTTTGAGGGGGGCGGGTAGTCCCCCTCTACGAGGTCTGGGGCAGTGCCATGGGGAATTTTTTTGGACCTTATATTAGGTTGGGCGGACCTACCTATGGTTTTTTGCATGGTTTTCGCACATGGTTTTGGACACGATGGTTTTCAGTCCATGGTTTTGGACGCGATAGTTTTCGGTCCATGTTATTGGATTCTTTGACATGTATAAATATGTATTATAACATTGAAAGGAACATAATGAAAAATCAAGCTGGTAGTCCTGGTTTTGGGATCCAGGGGAAAATCTCTGTGTATATGTTCTTTATGTGTTATGCTCTCGCATGGTTTATTTTCTGTGTTTTTAGAATTCGTATGCAGGTAATTTCTGTATGGGGTTAAAACCTACATTTGGTATCGGAGCTGTTTTGGCTTCAAGGGGACACCTTTGTTACTAAGCGGTTTCGCTTAGGCCTGTGGTAGACCCTGTTTAGTGGGAGATCTGTGAGATCGATTCTAGTGGTGAAAGAAGATGGAGAGCAGTGGAAAGATAGAGATCGAGAAATTTTATGGTCAGAGTCTTGAGTTGTGGAAACTCAAGAAGGAGGATTTGTTGGTGGATAAAGATCAATGGATTGCGGTAGATCCATGTACTAAACCAACGAGAGTGTCCGATGAAGAATGGAAGAAGTTGGATTGAAGGGAAAAGAGCACAATACGATTGTGTGTCTCAGATTTAGTATTGCTGAATGTATCAGGGGAAGCTATGGCTAAGGCTTTCTGGGACAAGTTAGGGATTTTGTACCAATCTAAGTCTCTGGTGAATAAACTGTTCTACAGAAAAAGTTGTGTAACCTGAGAATGAAAGATGGAGACTCGGTGATAGAGAATCTGAACGCATTTAATATTGTGGTAAGTCAGTTATTATCTGTTGATATTAAAATTTTAGATGAAGATAAGTGCATCAGTTTGTTGTGTTCTCTACCAGATTCGTGGGATAGTCTGGTTATTGCAATAGGTAGCAATGCAACTTCCTTGCATTTTGATGAAATAGTCTCATCCTTGTTGATGGAGGAGATGAGACGGAAAAATATGGAGAGCCAGAATGGTGATGCCTTGTCTGTATGAGGATGGTCCCAGAACAGAAACAAAAATAAGTCATCGAGTGGGAGATCTAAATCTCCAAGAAAACCTGTAAAGGTAGTTTGCTAGAAATGCGGAAAGGAAGGGCACTACAAAAGGGACTATAAATCTAAAGCTCCTAACAAAGGAAAGGGATATGATGATGCTCCTTCTGCAGAGGCGAAAACCACCTCAGATGAAGGTGGGGATGTGTACTTGGCTTCTTCAAGTACACATGTAGATCATGAGGCATGGTTGATTGACTTAGGTGCATCCTTTCACTTCACTGCCCATAGAGAGTGGTTCTGCGAATATGAGAAATATGATGTGGTGATGTCTTCTTAGGGGATGATAGGAAGGCTAGAATCATTGGTCGCGGAAAATTAAAGTTGAATTTGCAAGGTGGAAGGGTTAGAACACTTTCGGGTGTTCTGCATATTCCTGCATTGGCCAGAAATTTGATTTCTGTAAGCAAGATGGATGATACAGGTGTAAAAACAGTGTTCGAGAAGGATACCTGCAAGATGGTTTGGGAAGCACTGGTATTGGTGCAGGGAGTTCGAATTGGAACTCTGTACAAGCTGCAAGGTAGCACTATTGTTGATGGGTGCAATAGTTTTGTGGTTCCTGAAAGTGGAGCAGAAAATCTAGTGGTCTTTGGAGAGAAGACCATGCTGTGGCATCAAAGGCTTGGACATATTGGAGAGAAGGGCCTTCAAATACTTCATGGTAAAGGTATGGTAGAAGGTATAAATAATAGCTCTCTGGATTTTGACTTCTGTGA
>CM062811.1:941442985-941566213 GCA_031772625.1 Pinus tabuliformis | reverse complement strand
CCTTATTATATCCCCTATCAACTGGCGTGGAAACAAATGAAGAGATGATGTGAATTGGATGATAGTCATAAAGTACAAATTGATGAAGGGATGACATGGGATACCAAAGGTCAATAAGGACTTACATATGGATGAATGAGGTTTAAAATTCCCCTGAACATGTAATGGAAGGAAAAAAAAGTGACCTTCAAGCATTGACTAATGACAACCACATGATACCATGCAACAACATAGGAGGAATTTAAGCATGCTCCATAGTGACTAGAAGAGTAACTAGGCAAAGGATGTAAACAAAAGCATAGTTATTGGTATAGCTCCTAGGAAAGCTAAAACCTAGTTGTGAGGAAATGATGTAAATAGGTGCCATGTTCAAGGATGATGCAGTTGATGCTACCATTTTGATTGATCAATAAAATAAATCACGATCCTTCCCATTTTCTATTTTTTAATCTCTAAATTTAATGAGCACAAAAGAGAGGACAAGTAAGATCAATAAGGTTTTTCATTCAATTTTAATGAGCTCAAAAAGAGATAAAAGGATTCTTGGTACCCTTCAGTGTTTAACAAGCATGAGGACACTAAGAAATCCCACTGTGGAGAAACGAGTGGCATAAATGGTAGAAACTAGTTCCAAGCTTATGGAACTACCCTAAGAAAAAAGAAGCGAAGACGCTGGAAAAGGAGATTACTTGATGTAGTGATCCCTCCAAGAAGGTTAGGAACACCAAGAGAAAGCAAGTGATGGTGCAAACACAATGTGATGGAAGTGGTGAATCAATATGAAGGATTATCTACATTCATAATTAAGGTGGAGTGTAGCAGCAATCAGAAGGCACAAAATGGGTGGAATCCTCTTGGGGTATAGCCAAAAAATGGAAAAGGAGAGAAAATGAGGACCAAATTCTAAGTCATGGTGGGTCAAAAGGATGGATTCCATGGTGATAAAATAGTGCAACATGGACATGAACACAAAAATGAAGTGTTAATATAAGACTTCCATGTATAATCAATATCTAATGTGAATTTACGATGTGAAAAAAGAGATGTGTTAAAATCGCAACTTAACGATATCATACCTACGATGCATTAAAAATGGCAAGGACAATTCATAATGTAGTATAAATGGTAATGTTAAACCTATCCCTATATTATAGGTTCAAGATAATTTCACATAGGTTGTAATGGATGTTGCAATAAATATGCCACCATAGCCTATTAAAGCCATCTAGAAGACTAGATGCATGGTTAAATCTTAAAATGAAAGAAATAAGACATGGATCGGGTAAAAATGAGACGATATATTTTTTATTTTTGAGTTGTATAATATTTTTGTATTTTTTGGCATATATGATGTACCATAAAGTTATCACGTACAAGGTGTAGCACAGTCTAATAGGTTACATTGTGTAGGGCCCATAGCTGGGAACATGCCAAGGATTCTTGTGTATGAACTCATGGTTTATTTTTAGAACCATATGGTGCAACATGGTCAGGGGACCATGCCATAAAGAGTTGAATTTACATATTCCTAAAGGTTAATGATGTTGGGGAAAGTGTAGAAGTATATCATTATCAAGAGTGACTCAAGGACATAAGACGTGCATGGTCTCATGAGATAATGGAACTCTTTGAAAATGATTATCAGGACATAAAGGGGGTATAAGATACTCATAAATTGGAGGACGTGGGTTCTACAATTCGTTGGAAATTTTAGTGCTAGAAACCAAATATTTGACTCGGTCCAAGGGTGGCACTCCCATGGATGGCCTAGGAAATGCCTCTTGGCTTAATTTAAGATTTAATTTTCCAATCTC
This sequence comes from Pinus tabuliformis, assembly GCA_031772625.1. NCBI lineage: Eukaryota > Viridiplantae > Streptophyta > Pinopsida > Pinales > Pinaceae > Pinus > Pinus tabuliformis. The sequence continues at coordinate 941,564,399 of CM062811.1, read as the reverse complement.
TACCAGTTTTTGTTAAGGGAGTATGGAGGCATGAAAAGGAACAATCTCTCTAGGAATAGTAGGTGAATCCATGACCTCTTAGATAACTTTTCCAAAAGGATACTTGTCATTAAGGGGGTGACATGGAATAGGTGGAGTGATGGCCCATGTGGGTAAATAATCCTAATCAAATTTCATATTGGGAAGGAGTTTCTGGCCATTGAAATGAGGTGCTAACAGAACTACTAGAGAGTAGTCTCTTTTGCTAAAGGAAATATATCCTCACCATATAGGTCTACTTTTGAAGGAGAAGGAACCACCCAAGAATCCGGTGATTGATGGGGTCTATTGGTGATAGAATATATCATCTGCATAGGAGAGGTCAAGGTAGATGGAACACTAGGAAAGGTAATAGGGAATAGGCGTATAGGTGATGGGATTTTAAACAATCTCACATTGATACTCTCATAGGCTGAAGGGTTGTCTTCAAAAACAACACAAGAATACCCATAGTGGTATACTTAGTTGACAACACATAATATTCTAATTGATCGATCGTGACAATATTTCCTTGATGAGGAAATAAAAAACATGGAACACTAAAGACACAACATTGGTCATAGCATAGGACCAACTATGACATGTTGATTTTTCAAGTGCAATAGATACAAGAACTAATTTCTTAAAACTAATAATTACTTCTAATGTTGTAGATATTCTTTTAGCACTTCCAATTTGTCATTAATAAATTACACTTCATAAATTCAACCGAGATCACAATGCATACAGATAACACAAGATTTACCCTAGCAAAACCACTTGGGGGAAAAACCTAGAAGCCTTTTCCTTACAAAAATTATTTAGCCCAACAAGGGATACACCTAATTTTTCTAGAAAAATATGATGGTCAAACTAACCAACAATTATATGGTAAAAGCTAGTCAAACTTCCCTCTTTCCAAGTAAATATTTTTCCCAACAAACTTAGCCCTATCTGATTTTCCTAGGCCAAAATTTGGCCTCCTAGAATCTACCCAAAAACTTGGCCCTGCAGCCCAAAATATTCATAGAAACTTGCATGTGCAAAATTGCAGGAGAGAGAAACACACATGTGAAGTCACAGAGGGATATAAAATATACTTGATATGTCTCTGCTCTTCTTTATATTTTCCTTTTCTTGGATGCCTATAACATATCTTATCTTGTGAGAGACGAAAGTTTTCTTGAAGGCGGACGTCGAGTGCCTTAATGTATGTCTCTTCACTGGCGCTGACTTGACAAGTTTGGAGCCAAAAATTCAAACTTTCTCTTTTGAAACTGACATGATGAATATTTGTTATATTAATCATTTTAATGACTAAAATAAAATGACATGAATATGAGATGTCATGCATTTTTCATAATATATATTTAAAGGGATAAAATATTAATTATGAAGACCAACCATAGCTACAAAATTCAACACTCCCTCTTATCTAGGGAGGTATTCATAATGACTATCAGATGTTCTCTTATTGACAAATTTCTCTAAGAAAATGTTCATCATTTATCATAAGCATCAACATCATCTGATTATCATAATCATCGTCAACATGTTTGGCATATGGTAAAAATCTACAACACCAAGTAGGTACCATAATTATAGTCATCATCTCTAACCTATGATACATGATTAACATCACCTAGTTACCGTGATTCTGTTTGGAGCTTCCAACTCATGATATACTAAATAGTCCCGGTTCACCATCATCCTCATCAATCTCTTTGACTCGTGGTGAAACCCTAGGGACACACTCGATCCATTTGAGTTTTCCGGTCACAAATACAAAGTATTAATTCTAGGCCATGATTTTAAATGGGATCAAGCAACCTATCTGCAGAGTATACTAAGCCTACTGTTGACGAACCTACTCGACTCTATGGTTGATTAATTATAGGCCTCTCGAACCATTCTTCTTAATCTTGGTCAATATACTTGACTCACAAATGGTGTACTTCCTCTGTTGAACCATTCTCCCTAATCCTAGTCAACGTACTTGACTCAAATAAAATGAATTTCCCCTAATAAGTCAACTATGTTGATGTGTCAATTTGCTACCTATGGAAATCATCTTGCATCAACATCATGCTCAACAATTTCTCACTTGGATAAATTCACCAATTATCAAAGTCGTCACTTGGAACTTGGTCAACACCTGTGACCTATTTTGAAACCCTTGGTTATTACCATTCCTGCATGCTAATTGAATGGTAAATCTCCTCTTGATGCTTGAGTCACTCACTTGTCCATCTAGGGAGAACTATGGGCCTTGATGCTCTTTGGGCCATTCTCTCTAGCCATATTTTGTGGCCCTTGGCCAATACTTTGACCTATCTAAATTTTGAACTAGGTAGAATGTATGCCCCTTGATGCAACAACATCACCATTCCCTCTAACCAAGGAAAATATTCTCAATGCTTCCATATTATCCCTGAAGTATGAAAACTTGTCAAGCTTGTCCCTAAAGTATACAAACTTCTCAAGCTTGTCCATGAAGTGTACAAACTTCTCCCTGGGACAAAGGTTTTGTGAGCCTGTGATTCTGGTTCCTTCAGCTACCAGAATCATCCAAGATCTTTCACTTTTGTGATGTTATTAGAATTTCATTTTAAAGAGCATAAAAGAACATATTTGCATGCTTAAAAAAGAGGAAGCATGACAATGATCAACAAATCATGATCATGACACATTTGATAACAGAGTTCATGCAATGTGGAGTACGTCTTCAGGCCTGGTGTCAAGATGGTGGAGGTCTCTTCATATATTGTTGGAAATTATGATGATGTACATGGAAGACTCTTTTTCATAGCAAGTACATACACCCTCAAACAAGAGTGGCTTGTCTCTCCACGATACGTTCCTCTTACAAGAATTCTCACACAAGGAGGCTTCCTCTCAGAATGACAAACTAAAATGATCTCACACAATGTGGAAATGAGCATCCCTTCAACATAGTTACATAGGGATATTCACAACAATACATAGCATGAAAATCTAAATACATCTCATATAATCTGGAAAAATCGATCCCACAACATAACATCAAATAGGGATCTCAAAACATAATACATCATCTCAAAAATTATGAAGGAAAATATGGCATGGCTGATTCATGTCCCCTCACCTCTTAAGTTGGCTGAAAAATGGAAGACTCAGCCATAAAAAATGACTGCATCACTGAATTTTCATCATTGAGAGGTGTAAAATATACTATCCATTTGTCAAATTTGGCACCGTCAAAATTTGGGCCTCTAGGAATTTTTTAGATTCCCCATGATTCTCCAAAGATTCCATTCTCTGGGCTAACTGGAGATCTTCAAATCAGATCAAAAATCTGATCTCTCCATCATGATTCTTGTGAGATTCTGAGATTTTTGAGTATATAGTTGGTTGCATTCTGACCCTGGCAAATTTTAGCCTCCAAGGAATCTAGAAGATTCCCTCAAGATTATTCAAAGATCCTGCTCTGCTGGGAATCTACAAATATGATGCTCAAATGGTAATTTTGATTTCACCATTGTGTTCCCTGTGAAATTGCAGTTAAAATGACTGTAAACTTCATATCATTCTGACAAAATGAAAATTTACCTCCCCATGGAATCTTTGAGGCATCAAGGAATATTCTCTGCAAAAAATTCTCTGCCTCGAAAAATGTGGAAATCATGGTTCCACACTCTATCACTATGTCATGGTTATGCTATTTGGTGAGGTTCCATTCATGCTTAGGGTTCTGCCGTGTTCTTCGTTCTACGCTACCTTCATGGGCGTGTTTTGGAAGAAGGTTCAAATAACAGATGTGGACGGAGCTTCCCAAGAGACCCAAGTGGCCCGTTGGCAATGAGCTCAACTCACTCGACGTAGGATGGGGTTTGAATCCCCTTAATGCCATATGATAGTTTTTTTTTGGTTGGGCATTACACCCTGTTGGCCGCCAGTCCACGATTTGGTTTTCATATGGTTATTCCAGGTGGCGGGTCTACCCAATTCGAGTGGCCCACCCCCATATACACCCGTTATGGTGTTTGGGGCCGGTGAGGGTCATGGCCTATTGGACGCCCTTTTTGTATATATTATTTGATGTTAATATGGTTGTTGGAGGTGGCGGGGTTGGTGGCTCGCCCCCCCATACATATATATTTTTTTGTTTTTTTACATAACCATAGGCCATTCTTGAAAATTCTTGAACGTGGAGGTTATTAGGCATTTTAGGGATCTAATGAATTTTCCCGCTTCTTGGGTACTAGGTTCCTTGTCGGTTGACGGTGAAACTGGAGGATACTCAAACCTAGCCCACTGTCCAACTTTGACTGCAAATTTGACTTGCTCTAACTTCTCCATACGATCTCGGATTGGAGTGTCGTTCACGTTATTGGAATCAGGGCGACAAGCACTTCGATATGATGCCAAGTGTATCGAAATTTTGACACTTTGAATTTTAAGCCTTTTTATCATGCCACTGGTACTTTTAGAGATCCACCTGGATCAATTCTCCCCACTGAGGTGCTTTTGTTCCTCCAAAAGCATGACAATAATCTAAAACTTTGTACATTGTCTACACCAAAAGTTTCCTAATAGGTCACCCTTCCTTCTCCTCCACCTTTGTTCTTCAGAGCCATAAGAAATGAGTCAACACTTGCATCCTCTGCAAACCTATAATACAATTTTACAAATTACATGCTTAACTTACATGACCAACTAATGACCCAAGCATCCCATACTTGCCACGAGTTTATAACACATACTCCGTGGTCAAGTTTACATCAAAATGGAAACAATACCCCAACTATCAATACAAGGCCAAAACATCATTATTGTTTAGCAAGTGATGGAAAACACATCATCACTTTTACATTTTAAACTGCAACACATGATTTAAAAAGAAGGCCCAAACAATCTAACTCATCTAGAAAAACCTTTACTCACTTATCAAAGTGAATGGGTTATCTTCTTCTGGCAAATTTTCTTTTCGAAAAACTTCTTGAACCGATTTCTGCACTGGTGATCTTTCCGTAGGGCGCTGCTCTGGATGGAGCCTCCAACACGTGGTTCTTCGATGACCACTCCTATTGCAATGACTATAGAAAGTGTTCTTCCTCTAGATCTTCTTAACATGCTTCTTTCCTTACTATGGAGAAGGCCTTTCATGCCTCATCCTCTTTAGTGTTGTCATTCTCTTCTAGCACTCAGATAACACATGGTTATGTAAACTGCAAAAACTACATGTTTTTCAATGCCATCATCTACGTTCATCATAAAAAACATTGATCTGATAGTCACCCTATGTGTGACATCAGTTAAGATTTATTAAACAACTGGTATTATAGACTCATGTGCTGGTGTGTGTGCTGTGTTATTTAAGCAATGGATCGATTAGATTTCCAATACACAGACATTTCAAATGGAAGACAACAGAGAAATACAGTAAGCACACAAAGACACAAACAACTTTAATAAGGAGTTCACCCTAATCTCCAGGGCTACATCTCCGGTCCAGCTTCAGTGGTGGCCTTGTTTTATTGCGTCTTCAAGCAGAAAAATTACATTACAGGGACTCAATATGAGTTCTCCTGAAGCAGGTTTGCTTGGCAGGGTGGTTCGTGGATTCCCCACACCACTTGGAGTACACAGACTCTCGTTCTTCCTACCAACTCTATGACCCTCGGTCTACAGTGGAAAGAGCCAACTGTGATGCTCAATCCAGACAAATTCCTCTATGGGAAGGCTTGATTCCTCAAGCTCTCTGGTGCTCAATACTGCCTGTGGTTAGCTCGGCCCTCTATCGCCTTTTCTTGGCTTTACTGCTCTCTGTGTTCAGTCCTCCTCTCAGGGTTCACTGTTCACTGTCTTTTTTTCTCTTCTATTCCTCGTTCAAATAATTGCCTGTTCACTATCTCTGTTCATGGCTTTAGCCATTCGACCTCTGTGCCTATTCGTTTCCTCTCCTCCCTGCGTCGATTCGCCTGTCGCCCGCATGCTTGGAATTCCCTGTTCGGCGTCAGCATAACGCTCAGGAAGTAGCCACGTGTCTCCATCGGAACTGTTTCAGCCCGCTCGTCGATTCGTTGCCTTTCTCCATCGTGTCGGTCAATGGATTCCAAATCCTCTTAAATCGCAGCTTAATCCCCTGTCAATTCCGCTCTGTCTATCATGTGTGATCTCAGTCGTCCGATCTGGGCTCCTCCAGATCCAATGTCATTCGCACGTCGTGCGTGGTTGACTTGCTTGACCGATAGCACGTGATCATGGTGGTTTTTCTCTCTCCTCTGTTGCCACGCATCGATCGCTGAGGGTGCTCGCTGTATTTTCTCCAAAACTGTTTACTGTTCAAGGGCACCCCGATCAAACCACTAGTTTCCAGGTTGTGGGTCCCACCTTCGTACGGTGGCGCTTTCTGTTTCTCCGCCCACGGTCCTTTGGCTCCAACGTGACCGAGTGCCTTAGGCTTTACCATTTCAGCCCTGTTTTCCCAGCGATGCGCGTTAGCACTAAGTGCTAACGTGCATCGAAAATCAACTCCTTTTCCTGATCTGGGGCTCCCAGGGGCTATTTTGACCTCTTGTGCAGTCTCCATGGGCCTCAGTTAGTGTGCTTTGACCGAGGTCCTCGCTGTTCCGCGCCGGCTGCCATGGCCACTGGTTCAGGGTGTTTTTGATTGCTGTCTTGGATTCTTCAAGGATTTGTTTGACCTGTTTTTAATCACGGTTCTATGACAGTCGTTTATGGATTTGATTCAGATCAAACATGATTGTAATCAAAATGAGCACGAGAATACTGAGACTATTTATACCTTTCCTGGTTGTCTCTGGTGTAATTATGGCGATGAGAGCTTACCTCATCTCTTTCAATGCAATGGGCACTGCCATGGGATGATGCTGATGTGTTTCCATCATTCTCTTTCCTTGATGATTTCAACAATGTCGTGGAAGCTTCTGACACCTTTGAGAATTCTCCTTAAGTGTATCCCAAACCTGTGAATCGAGGTCTCGACATAAGCTCTAATGGCTGAGTTATGCCTAGGCCATTAGCACCAAGTCCTCCTCCTTTGTACCCCATCTTCATAAGGAGTCTCATGCCAATTCATGTAATCAATATTTCCACATTTCCAACATAAATAACATAATGTGAAGATGAATCTAAATAAAAATCAACATTGTTTACCTCAACTGTTGATTCTAACAGATGATGATGGCTTCTTTAAGCATTCGTTTCTCTTCAACTTCTCCAAGGTCTCCATCGTGGCTTGTAGCTGAAGCTGGAGTCTCTACTTCTACTCTTTCTCTTCTTGTAGAAGCCTCCTTAATTCAGCATGCTTTGCTTGAAGACTCTGGTCGTTGCACTTCGATTTTTACGAGGTCTCTTCCATGGCTCGCAACTGAAGCTGAAATCGCAGCTACTCCTGTTTCTCTTCTCGTAGAGGCATATTAAATTCAATGTTATCTACTTGAAGGCTATGGTTGATATCCTCATTCAAATGATGAGAAGATGATGAAGACGATGAATGTACACTGGAAGGTCTGAATGGAGAATCGTTCTCTCCTCTTTCTTTCTTCTCATAAGCTTCATACAATATGTCCATCATTTTGGACATCCTGAGTAAGGCCTCGTACATTTCTTTTTCATCCTCCATTTTTGCATGTTTAATCATTCATGCTTGCAATTCACATCAGCGAGAAGGCCTCTCCAATACCAAACTTGATCCGGGTTCCTTCAGCTACCGGACTCATCCAAGATCTTTCACTTCTATGATGTTGTTATAATTTCATTTTAAAGAGCATAAAAGAACATATGTGCATGCTTAAACAAGAGGAAACATGACAACGATTAGCGAGTCATGGTCACGACACATTTGATAATGGAGTTCATCCAGTGTGGACTACGTCTTTGGGCCTGGTGTCAAGATGGTGGAGGTCGCTTCATATATTGATGGAAATGATGATGATGTAGATGAAGGACTCTTTGTCACAGAAAGGACATACACCCTCAAACAAGAGTGGCTTGTCTCTCCACGAGATGTTCCGCTTACAGGAATTCTCACTCAAGAAGGCTTCCTCTCAGCATGAGAAACTAAAATGATCTCACACAATGTGGCAATGATCATCCCTTCAACATAGTTACATAGGGATCTTCACAACAATACATAGCATGACAAGGTAAAAAAGTCTCACATAATGTGGAAAAATCGATCCCATAACATAACATCAAACAGAGATCTCAAAACATAATACATCATCTCAACAATTATGAAGGAAAACATGACATGACTGATTCATGTACCTCCATCTCTGAAGTTGGTCGAAAATGGAAGGCTCAGCTGCAAAAACTGACTGCACCACAAAATTTCTGTTGTCAAGAGGTGTAAAATCGATTATCCATTTGTCAAATTCTGACACCGCCAAAATCTGGGCCTATAGGAATCTTTTATATTCCACATGATTCTCCAAAGATTTTGTTCTCTGGTTTGACTGGAGATCTACAACTAATATCATAAATCTGATCTCGCCATCATGATCCTTGTGAGATTCTAAGATTTTTGAGTATAAATTTGGCTACATTCTAACTCTAGAAAATTTCGGCCTCCAAGGAATCTAGAAGATTCCCTCAATATTCTTCTCTGCTATGAATCTGAAAATATACTACCCAGATGGCGATTCTAATTTCACCATCATGTTCCCTACGAAATTCCAGTTAAAATGACTGTAAAATTCATATCATTCTGACAAAATGAAAATTTACCTCCCCATGGAATCATTCAGGCATCAAGGAATATTCTCTACAAAAAATTATCTGCCTTGAAAAGCATGCAAATCATGGTTCCTCCCTTCAGCACTGCATCATGGTTCTACTACCTGGTAGGGTTCCATTAATGCTTAGGTTTCCGTCGTGTCCTCCATTATGCCGTTTCCTTTCTGGGTGTGATGTGGAAGAAGGTTCAAATAACTGATGTGGGTGGAGCTTCCCAAGAGGCTCGAGTGGCCCATTGGCAACAGCCTCGACTCACCTGATGGAGGACAGGGTTCGAATCCCCTTAATGGCATATCATAGTTTTGCTTGTATGGACGTTATGCCTTATTTCCCATTGGTCCACGATTTAGTTGTCATATGGTTATTCTAGGTGGCAGGTCCGCCCAGTTCAGGTGGCCCGCCCCCATATACACTCGTTAAGGTGTTCAGGGCCGGCGGGGGTCACGACCTATCAGCCCCTCCTTTTTTTATATAATATTTAATTTTAATATGGTGGTTGGGGGTGGCGGGGTTGGTGGCATGCCCCCCCATACATATATTTTTTTTTGGTTTTTTACATAACCATAGGCCATTTTTGAAAATTCTCAAACCTGGAGGTTTTTAGGCATTTTAGGGATCCAACAAATTTTCTTGCTTCTCGGGTGCTAGGTTCCCTACCAGTTGACGGTGAAACTGTAGGATACTCAAACCTAGCCCACTGTCCAACTTTGACTGCAACTTTGACTTGCTCTAACTTCTCCATACGATTTTGGATTTGAGTGCCATTCACGCCATTGGAATCAGGGCGACGAGCACTTTGATCTAACGCCAAGTTTATCGAAATTTTGACACTTTTAATTTTGAGCCTTTTTACCATGCCATTGGTACATTTATAGATCCATCTGGATCAACCTCACTACTCCGTTATATACCATGTCTTAGTATGTGATTCAACCTATCATCATGGTCATTTGCTCATCTTATTAAACAATCCTTCAAGTAGTTACTGAAGCCGCATTTCTTCACAATTCACCAAACTAGCTGCAATATACTTAGCTCCTACATTCTTAAGTGTGACAAATGTCTCCTTCCTGCCCAAGTAGAATCCAAACTAAATGATCATCCTAATGTTCTCTTCATGTCTTCAACATTCTTTACCTAATCTGAATCTATATATCCTGGCATTTTCTTCCTCCACTAGAACCATCACCACCGAAACAGACTCTATTGTAGAAATTTGGTTGTTCCCTCTCCCACTTAGCTTCTTTTGATTAGTTATCATAGAAGTGGCCATGGATTGGTTGTCTTCAATCCCAAATATTTGAAGGATCATGATAATATGCTTACCCAAATTCTGCCACACTTATATGTCTAAGAAGTGATGTATTCAACCAAGATCCTTCATCTCGAACTCAACTGTCAACTCCATCTAATGTTCAAGTAGAGCTTGGAAACTCTCTCTATTACTTAAAAAAATAATTTCTCCAATAATGTTCCCTATGTCACGTAAGTCTTTATTTTCCCATTAGAACTAAGGCATGTAATAACAAGGTCAACTAAGATCCATCAATCCAATAATATCAAGTCCAATGTGTTTGATTGTGATCATACAAATATTTCTTTAGTCTATAATCATGAAATTTCTTCTCATGTACCTCAAAGCCCCGATGTATATTTATGTACACTTCTTCTTCATGAGTCATTGAGAAAAGATATCTCTAGATCTACCCAGTGCAATCTTCATAGAAATATAAATTTTAACATAAGTGGACCTAACAATTGAAGGAAACATCTTGTCATAGTCTTCTCACATTTTTTAGGAGAATTCTTGAATCATTACTTTGTACTTCTCTATGTTTCCATCTATTGTACACTTGTATATCCACTTGGAATTAACCACTGGCTTTCCAAAAACCTCAACACAATATTCACTATGGCATCCTTCATTATGGAATCCTTGAAACTTGCTAGCCTGCCCACTCCCTCTAAACTAGGAGCTCTTTCGGTCATTATACATGGTTCTAGATTTTAGTACAACTTCTCCCTATTGAACACAAATCACTTTGGGAGAATCCTCTTATAACAATCTTTGCTCCATTCTTCCTAATGATTTCATCTGCTTCCAAAGCCTTGGAAACCTTTATGATGTACTTGCATCCATCACTAAGAGGTCATGGAAGAAATCATTATAACCTAATAAAAAGGAAACAAAGAAAAGAGTCTAACAAATGATATTCAAGGAAGAGAGATATACATTATTTAGCTTTTGAGGATTGTAGGGAATTGTCAGCTCCCTTTTGATCCTTGTCTTCTTGCAGCACTGAAATCCATTTGCAATTTAATCATTGTCATCCTCATCATAAACAAATTTCTTTTCTTTCTTGTATGAGTTAGGATTTCTTCTTTCGACAGAAACATTGAGTTAGGTCTCACTCTATGGTTTTTATCCATAAAACCTAGTGTTTTCGTATCAAGAATTCTAGATTTCTTGGTTACAAATCAATTGTAGGAAGGGATCATAGAATAAGTGTTATGGAATCTATTTTTATGTGAGAGACCCTTTCAAATCCTTGAGTATTCCTAGCCGTGAGGGATTCACTCAATGGACCTTTGACATATCATGTACGTTCGTGGCATACCAAACAATACCCGTAATTTGACTACACATTGGAAAATACCTCTAAAAATCACATTATTTATCCCCCTACTAATACAAACCCAATACGCCTTCCCAATCTGAAAAACCCCTACTTTCACTAAATATTGTAGATATCCATTTTTTCATTAACATTTTTTATACCCCTTTATATTTTTTCATTAGCTTTTAGCTCCATTTTTTATACCTGCTAGGAGATAACCTTATGGAGGTGACATGGAGTGGGAAATACTTGGATAAAGGAGATACATAAATATAGAAAGTTTTGTTGCATGAGTCTTTTAAAAATTTGTAGATCTAGATATCTAGAAAGTAAACCTATTGACTATAGCTGGAAGAATGAATTCCTATATTTGGATGGATCCAAATGCTTTTGAAATCCCAGATTCATATAGAATAGGATGTTTGTAAATTCTTAGATGTATCTAGAAGTCCATAGATATAAAAGCTATTTTAACCTAGATTAATGGAAATACTAGATCTAGCTGTGTGCCTTAGGCTAATGTGCCCCTTGAGGATGCGGCCCTATGCAATGTTGGCACATGGAAAAGGATTTCCACTTGTCACCCATGTGAATTTGAGATGGAATTATAAGAGGGACATAGGAGGAAAAAGGACTACCATGTCTCTACCACATGGTAGTGTATGTTGGGAATCACAATTGCCATTAAACCAAAATGCGCAAGTGTTAGTCAATGATCACGTCAACAAATATAAGTATCCATGAGAGGCTGTTAGTCCATTTTGTGAAACACATGAGGAGCGTTGGTTTATTCAATGTCCAACAATCTCTTCCCCAATGCAAGTTGGGTGTGTATCGAACTCATTACCTACGCTCTATACCACTTGTTAGGAATCACGATTGTCATTAAACCAAAACCCATAGGTGTTAGTCAACGACCAAATCGTCAGAGATAAGGATCCATGATAGGTGATTATTCCATGTCGCAAAACACACAAGGAGAACTAGTTTATCCAATGTCCAATATGTATGGATGCAAGCATGACATTTGGAAGGAAAACAATTTAGAAGGGAATAAATTTATATCAAAATCTTATATTTTGATGAATTTTATATCATTGGAAATCTCTTGATGAGAAGAATACAATGGTGGCCTCAGACAAGTTTTTTAAGGTGAGTAAAAGAAAGTGAAAATTTATAACCCCACATCCTTAATATGACTTGGCAGTTGTCTATTTTACAAAGCGGTATCAGAGCAAAGGTTTAGCACTTTGGATAATGGGATCAAGAGAGAGAATGGGTTTGGTTTGAATATGTTAAATGTTATCATACAAAAAAAAAGAAAAAAAAGGTTTGCTATAATAAAATTCTTGAAACAATATTTAGTAATTTTTCTGACCACAAGTCTATGTGTGAAGTGCAACAAAAATAAAGCTCCAATTTTAGTCCACCATAGGCCAATGCCTGCATAACTAAGGAAACTATATATTTTGAAACTACATTATTTTCTTAAAATAATAGTTGTGTGTTGTTTTAACACATAAGAAGACTTACCAACAACAAAAAGAAAATAAATTCTCAATATAATGGTATAGTGCAACTTAGAGAGGAGTTCACACAATAGACGAGGATTTAGATGAAATAAGAGTAGTGAATACCCCTCATAATCGGATGGAAACACTTAGAAGTTTAAGGGCTAAACTTAGGAGCTAAAACACTAAAAATGAAAGGATTATGAAAAACGAGAAAATATGGAGGAAGTATTTATAGTGATGTTGCAAAGCATATTATATTTGCAAAGGAAGAGATAACATAAACTATTTTATAGTAATATTGACAAGTATAAGTCAAAACTCTTCCTAGCCCATATATAATGCATAAAATGGACCAACAACTAATAGGAAAAAAGGAAGTGCATCAAGGAAGAGGACTAAGAGTACCAAGAAGGATACAACTTGTGAAGATACCTTAGTAGACATGTATGAAGATGAAATTAACAATTCAAAATAACTATATAGCACAACAGCTAAATCATAGTTACAAAAGAATAAGAATAAGAAAAAGGATACAAAGAGTTCATTTATTGAAGAGTTCAAGAAGGTTATACCTAACACATTTCATGGAGAATTTAGAAAGAATTAAGAAGCTGAGACATGGCTATTGGGTCTGAAGAAATATTTCAGGACACATAATTAATATATGAATATGAAGGCCCTAATGTCCATATTTAACTTTAGAGGTAAATATGATATCTAGTGGGAAGAACTCAAGAATGTCGAGGGAATTTTCAAGGGTAAGCTAAGTTGGAGTAAATTCAAGAAATATTTCAGGGAGAAATACTTTTCTGAAAGGTATTATGATGGAAAAATAAAGGAATTCCGTGAATACAAGTTGGGGAATCTCCCCTGCATGCATGCATATTCCAATATATTTATAGAGTTTTTTTTTTTTGTAAGCTAGGGAGAGACCTTCTTTTTCTATTATCGCAAATTGAAATCACTACATGCTTGTGGTGATCTCAACCCGCCCCGAGGGGAAATTGGGTTTCTTGACCACCTTAAGTTTTTAATAGCAAGCCAAAAATAATAGGTTCTCAATCTGTCTTTCCATGCTTTATACACATCAACCTTATACCTACTAAAACTGTTTTTTGTCTGCATACTAGAATAACAAAAAGTCCTACAGATAACTAACTATAACTAGAGAGAGATTTTATAGAAACCTCTAATTATCATGATTTCTCTACTAGTTCGCTGTGCCTACCTGTTGCTCCTTCTCCTTCTTGATTCCCGATCCACTCACTTGTAACTGCTACTGGATTTCGTCCATCTTCTTATCCTGCATGAACAAGGTGATTTGGATGTTCCTTAGCTCCTTTTTCAGATTTGGAATCCCCTGGGATAATTTTGCCATTTCCATGGCTACTTGTTCCATAGCCTTGGCAAGCAGTCTCTTCATAACCCAATAGACGTGAAGAGCTTGTTTGTATAATGTCATGCGACCACGCGTATTGCCCGGATCCGTGAGAAGATACTCGCAGTCCTCTAATTCCGACTCCGACTGAGCCTGAATTGCCTCCTCTTCCAGCTGCTCGATAATCCTCCTGATTTTTGGATTGGTATGGTCGCAATAGGCCCTTTCAGCGAACTGCACTTTCCTGCCTATAGATTTCCTCCCCCTCCTGACATTCCCTGTTACGCTGGCCTCTCTAATTCCTGTCATTCCTCCTCTGCCTTCTTCCTCGCCCGCTTCTCTCTCCAGCTCCTCCCCTTCTCCTATATCCTCCCCTGCCTTGCCTTCTTCTTCTTCCTTCGGTACTTCTGTGTTCCTCTCCTTCCTCCTGTTCCTGGTAGCCCCCTGCATCATATTTTCCTCTTTTCATAACCTTGGCCCTTCTTGACTTTCCGGTCCTGCCGAAACTCTCATTCACTGGTTCTCCTTTCTCTTTATCAGAGTCGAACATCTCAACGTCATCCTCTGAGTCATCATGGATTGAGAAAATTTCCTTCTCTGTATCCATCTCCATTATACCTTTGCCCTTTTCTTCTCGGTCCCCTCAGCCTTGGTTTCCTCCCTTTGTCTTACTCCTCGTCCATCTTCTTGCAGTCATTCTGCTCCCCTCAGCCATAATCTCCTTGCACTCTGACTTCCTCCTCTGAATTTCTGCTCTCTCTTCCAGATTCCTAATCGTTCTCCTTCTTCGTGCTGTGTTCGTCGTCGCTTTGCCAACTTTTCTCGTTCTTCTGCATGCACCTTTCCTGTTCCTTCATTTTTGCCACCTCTTCTCGCTTATACCTCCCCTCCTCCTTCGCCTCTTGTAGTCTGCCTCCCTTTTCCTCTTTCTACCCATTTCCTCCGTGCTATCATGTCTCTGTCTAATCCCTGACACCCTGACATATCTACCCTCCTCCATTGGTACTCTACCATCTCCTCGCCTTGAGATGATATCCTTTGCCACGATCCACTTGACTTTGCTAATCATGACCTGATCACCGCCTGCTCCGTCCTGCATGCTACCCTGCCGAGCATTTATTATCCTGTGCGCTACCGTTCTCATCCCGATCGGGAGTCCTTTAATCATCCTCTTATCCAGTAATTGATTCATTATGGTCATGGGTGATTATGTTTTTAAGTTCTACCCAGCTCGGGTTATCCTCTATTGAGGACCAGCTGCTGTCCAATCTTCCAACCGGTTCTTTACTCCCCCAATTCGCCAATAGGTCCGCAAAACTATTCCCTTTTCGCCTCACATGGTTTATAACTTTATATTCAATTCTCCTAAGTAGCTCTGCTATGTCTTGGATAATCCCCACTGTCCTCCAACTTTTAGCCACTTGCTCCCATATCTTGCCATCCCTTAGTTTATGGAGCATCTCTATTGTTACCTGCAAGTCTCCTTCTATCTCCAAATTCATGTATCTATTCCTCACTGCTATCCTTAACCCTTGATGTACCGCCCACAGCTCTACTTCATTATTCGTCATTTCACCTCCCCATTCCCCAAACACCCACCTTGTATTTTCCTTACTGTCCCTAAAGATACCCCCAAGGCCTGCTGGCCCTGGGTTTCCTTTGGACGCCCCATCAAAGTTTAGTTTAATAAAATTCTCTCCAGGATATCTGAATTGGTTAGGGCTCTGTGTTTGAGATCCTATCCTATTCTCTTTTCTGGGGTATATCATACCAAAGTCCATATTTAATTTGGATACTACTCTCCTTTCCTCATGATTCATTTTCCAATCCTCCTCTTCCCATGCCTCAGACATAACTGTTTCTTTCATCGATTTACATATTTCCTCCCAAATTCTTTCAGGTTGATTACTTTTCTCGCGAAAGATCCTCCTGTTTCGTTCTTTCCACAGAGACCATATTATGAAGCCCACTGACAAATTCCATATTCTCATCACTACTCTGCAGAGGAATTATCATTTTCCCCATTGCATAATGGTGTTCTGAATGCTATTAGGATCTCTCTTTGTCTTTCCAAAAAGTGTTCTGATTTCCTCCCATAAACATCTAGCATATGGACAATTATTCAATATGTGCTCCTGGGTTTCTATTTCTCTGTTGCATAGACTGCATCTCGAGGGTCCATTAAAACCTTTCTTCTAGATTTTATCCCATGTTAGAATCCATTCTTTGCTCACCAGCCATGCGAATATTGTTATTTTAGGCCACCACTTTCCATCCCATATCACTCTCCAGTCTGTAGTTCCTTCCTCCCTTTCCTGTTGCATTGTCAAATAGTAGGCTTCTTTTACTGTAAAGGTTCCTTTCATTTTTTTTCCCCATCTGAGAATGTCCATTCCTGATATGGTCTTAATCTTCCTAGATTCTACCTCTTTAGTATATATTTTCCCCAGATCCTAGTTTATATTTTCATACCATTCTTCTGGCTTCCTCCAAACCCTCCATATTTCACTGGTCTCTCCGTCTTTCCAATAATCCATCACATATTCCAATCCTGCCCTCTTTGTTTTCTGTTGAACTTCTTGTAAATTTTGTATCTCTGTCATTTTGTCTCTCTGTTGCCAACCCTCCTCCCGAAATCTAGCACTGCTTCCTTCACGTATTTCCCAGAAGGCATGATTGTTTACAATGTCCCTATTCTGGCTTGCCAGTTCCCAGATTGAAGATCCTTTTGGGATTTCTTCGACTCTCAGTCTACCCTCTACTGTATCAGGTATATTATATTTCTGAGTCCATACTCTCTTCCATACATCATTTCCCCCTTGCACCCACCTCCACCATAATTTTGCTCCTAGCACCTTGTTTAGCATTTCAGGGTCTCTCATACCTAGCCCTCCTTCCTTTTTTATTTTCATTAGATTTTTCCATGAAACCAGAGCCCATTTCCTCTGTTGCTTTGGTCCACCCCATATAAAAATCCTGAATATTTCTTTCATTTTTGTGCACGCTCCTTTGGGTGCAGCCATAATGGATAGAGGGTAAATAGGTATCGATTGAAGGATCGATTTCAAAAGGACAATTCTACTGGCAATTTTCAACGATCTAAAAGACTAGTTCGTCAATTTGTTTTTTATTTTTTGTATAGTACTCTACCAATTTTTCATTCGAGTAGGGTTTATATCCAGCTGATTCCCCAGGTACTTAGTAGGAAGTTCCCCCTGTCTGAAGCCTAAAGTTCTGGTAAGATGAGCCTTGATTGAATCAGAAGTATTAAATATGAATATACATGATTTTTCTTTGTTTATTTCCATACCTGAAGCCTCCATGAATATTTCTAATATTCTTTTAATGTTCCTCACCTCTTTGATTGATACCTCACCGAATAGCATAATATCATCTACAAACTGCTGATGTGTGATGGGCAGATTGTTTCCCCATGGTTTTAAGCCTTTGATTTTCTTTTCCCTTAGCTCTTTTTTGAGATTTCTCCCTAAAACCTCAACTGCCATTATGAATAGGAATGGGGAGATAGGATCTCCCTGCCTAATTCCCCTTGTTGCATTAAAGGTGGTCATTGGAACACCATTTACTAGAATTGAGAAATTTGGGGTAGAAATCATACTGTAGACCCATTCGATCCATCTACTATCGAATCCATATGCTCCAAGAACCGCTCTGAGATATTTCCAGCTTAAACGATCATAGGCTTTTGATAGATCTAACTTCATCATCATTCCTCTCTGCTTTTTCTGATTTAGGGAATGTATCATCTCCTGAGTAACTACTAATCCATCAAGTATTTGTCGACCCTCCACAAAACCAGTCTGCTCTGGTGAAATAATATTCGGAAGTAAAGGCTTTAATCTTTTCACTATCAGAGTAGCTATAATCTTATATATGACATTGCACAGGGCTATTGGGCGGAAACCTTGAACATCCTCAAAATTATTGCTCTTAGGGATCAAGGTTATAAAGGTCGAGTTAATACTTGGCCATATCTTTTGCTTAATTCTTGATTCCTCTACAGCTTCCAAGACTTCTTGGCCTAGAAAGTACCATCCTGCCTGAAAGAATTCCGTTGTGTATCCATCCGGTCCTGGTGCTTTGTTCTTGCTCATATTCATCACTATTTCTTCCACCTCTTCCAAAGTTACTGCCCTCATCAAAGCCTTATTTTTCTCATTTGTTATTAATCTTGGAATTTCCTTGCAAATACATTCTATTGCTTCTCCCCGATCTCTTTGTGGTTCTGTGAGAATCCCTTTGTGATAATCCACTAAAACTTTTTCAATAGCTCCCTGTTCTACTATCCTTTCCCCCTCTGCATTTTTGATAGAGAAGATCTGATTCCTTTGTCTGTTCTGAACCATAGCTTGATGAAAAAACTTGGTATTTCTTTCACCTTCGGGCAGCCATTTTATTCTTGACTTTTGTCTCCACAAAATCTCTTCCTGTTTCCTTCCTTCTTCCAGTTGGTCGATTATTCTTCCCTCCTCATTACTTCTTTCCTCATCCCTCCCTTCCAGAATTACTTTTTGCTGTATTTCTTCCATCTCTCTCTCTAACTTTTGTTTTTCCTCCATGATGTTCCAAAACTCTTCCTTGTTCCATTTTTTGATTTTCCCTTTGATTTCTTTGAGTTTTAACTGGATGGTATGCATCTTCCCCTTCCCTTTAACTTTACTCTGAGTCCACCATTCTTCCACTTTGTGTAAGAATTGAGGATTTCTAAGCCAAAAGGCCTCGAATCTAAATGGTTTCTTACCGTTGTTTTTCTTAATATCAATTTCCATTTTGATCGGCTAGTGGTCCGAACGTAGGCTTGGCAAAATTTTAGCTTCTATAAACACATCCTGATTCAAAATTTGTTCAGATAAAAGAAACCTATCTAATCTCGAGGCAATTTGGTTTTTTCCTCCCCTCCTATTGTTCCATGTATGGACATTGTTAGTTGTAGGACTATCTACTAGCCTCTGTTCTGTTATCATCTCATTAATCTCCTCCATGCTCTGATCCGGTCTCCTTACACCACCTTTCTTTTCTCCTATCGTTCTAGTCATATTAAAGTCTCCTCATGTTATCCATAGAGTTCCAGGGAAAAATCTTCTGATAGCTTGCATATTCTTGAGGAATTCCTTCCGCTCCCTGGGTGTGTGTGGTCCATAAACCCCTAAAATAAGAATTCGCTCCTCCAATCCCGTCAA
This sequence comes from Pinus tabuliformis, assembly GCA_031772625.1. Taxonomy (NCBI): domain Eukaryota; kingdom Viridiplantae; phylum Streptophyta; class Pinopsida; order Pinales; family Pinaceae; genus Pinus; species Pinus tabuliformis. Next base: position 941,544,928 of record CM062811.1, on the reverse strand, counting down.
CCTGAACATGCCTGTTAGTATTCTAGGAAAACTAATCTAATTCTCAAAAATTACCTCCTCAAGGTTCCAGATGATTGCCAGACCCCATGTTGTTCCATCTGCATCTTGGGCCATTACCTCGTATTGTGGCTTGGTCCTTTTCATAATTTCTACCAACTGTTGATACCCCATTTTCATTTCCTGGATTATCATTATGCTTGGTTTATCTTTCTTCAATCTTTCCTTTAAATACCTCTGCTTACCTTTACTGTTGAGTCCCCTGATATTCCAGCTTGTAACTATCATTTATAACTTTTTGATGGTTGTTGAAATACCTCTGAGAGAGGTATCACCCTTCCTGAATTTACTAATATTTCTCCTACTACTTGAATCGTTTCATTTATAGTTCGTCTTCCTCTCTTTCTACCCCCCTTGCCAGTACCATCCATTCCCAGGCTTTGGTTTCACTGTGACCCTATTTGATCTATTTGAATCTCTGAGGTGCTACCTTTCTTCTCCTTATAATTCTGGAATGTATCTTTATATAGTTGTTTCTGTGTTTCCGGAATGAATCTTTCATCGAGGTTTTTCCATTCTTGAAGCAGTTTCTTCATTATTCTTTCTTCTTCGACCCCATTATCTTTTTGACTGTCTGATCCAGTCATCATTTGTCCTACTATATTCCCCTAACTTTCCCCCATCTCTTCTTCCACTTCTCTGTTCTGACTTATACTTTTTTCTATTGTCTCTTTTATGATATCCATTGGTGCATTTTCATTATCCTCCTGTTCCATCCTTCCTCCCTCGTTTTCATCTTCCTCATCTTGAAGGACCTGAAACTTGTTTTGGTTTTCAACTGCTATATTTTTCTCTTTTAGTTGAATCCTCATTCCCTCCGTGCTTGGTTTCTTCCTCCTTTGGATCTCCTTGAATCCCCCATCCCCGGTATCCGATCCTTCTGTTCTCCTTTGTTCTTCCTCCTGTGTCCTTATTGCTTCCACCTCTCTGTTTTGTGGGCATTGCCTAAATAGATGGCCGTACTCGTGGCATCTTCTACACCTGAAGGGAATATGCTCATAGTCTATTGGCTACTTCCATATTTCATCATGGTATTCCACCTCTATATACTCCGGCAAAGGTTCTGCTATATTCATGTACACACATATCCTTGCATAAGATGTGTACTTCCCTCTTTTGGTTGACTCTGCCACCTTAACAAAAGCTCCGATCAAGTTGCCAATCCCTTCCAATATATTAGGATCCCAAAACTCCATTGGTAATCCAAATAGTCTGACCCATATGGGAGCTGCCAATAGTTTCTCATTATCTGGGTTGTATCTATCCTCCCAGTGCCTCATAAATAAGCCTGCATTGTTCATAAAGTATGGCCCCTCTTCAAAAGTTCTTTCCTTATCCTCTAGGTTTGCAAAAATGACTTTGAAAAAGACTTTTGCTCCTAATTTTAGATCTATATGTCCTTTTGGCCTCCATCTTTGTTGTATCCATTTTGTTAAATCCTTTTCATATGGCAAAAACACTATAAACTTACAGATCAAAGCATGATCTCTCATATAGCATCTATAATCTTCAAGTTTGTTACTTGGGATTACATACCTTGGTTTTTTCTGTGCCCTAGGTAAACACCTGCTTCCCATTCTTGCTTGCCATCGATTCCCCAGCACTGGCACATCTCTGTTGATCTCCTTCTGCATCCCTTGCAGTCCACTTCCACTTGTTTCGCCTGCTACTACGTTCCTAAAGGAGGGGATCTCTCCCCTCCCTTATTTTCCTTCCATAGAGCTCTTCAGCCCCATCCATTTTCTTTCTCCCTTCCACCTTTCGTTTTACCCTTGCGTATCTGCCTACCGCACCTGTTTCACCCTTCTCTCGCCTCCCAGTCTTCCGTTTCCGTCCTCCTTGGCTCTGAAAGCCCTATTCTCTCAAACCCTAACATGCCACATCCTTTGCAGCCTTCAAATTTTACCCTGTAGGATTATAGAGGGGATCAACCCATCTGGGCATGTTTACATTTTATTTATTGTTCCAATATATTTATAGAGTTGCTAACATATGGGCCTTGCATAAAAAACAATAAAGTAAAGATAGATCACTTTCTCAATGGATTTCCATGATTCTATCAAGACAAAATTGTAAAACACTTGATAAAACTATTAGAAAGACTAAGTATTGTTATGAATAATCAATTAACAATATTGAATCTAGGATAGAGTGGAGGAAAAAGAGGAAAAACAACTTCAAGAAGAAAATATCTAGGTCATTCTACTATAAGCAGTCTGGAAAAAGTGTCAAATTCAATGTATGAACTAGAAGTGAGTATTATTAGAACTGTCTCACTCAAAGTGGGGATAAACTAACGAGACTAGAAAAATAATAACCAAAAACCAAAGAAAATACCATTGAGGTGTTGGGAGTGTGGGAAAGAGCACTTGTTAAGATACTTTCCACATAGGCAACGTAATATAAAAGGGTATATAATGTACAAGAGGTTGCTATTTTTTGTGATATGGCTTGAAGTATACCTCATATTTATGAAACCATGGAGAATTGGCAAGAAGACCACTAAGCATTGGCGGTGGAGATGGAAGGTATACTTTCCAACCATCTTATTTTAATTATGATTGACCCTAGCTCTAACCTTATTTATATTGCATGACAAATTTTTAAGGCATGTGTCATGCAGAGAGAAGCATACAATTTCATGGTTTGTCTGGATAGCTAAAAGAACCAAAAGGAAGGTGATTGAATCCATCAAAGAATGTCAATTCAAAATGAGTTATTTGTATACACAAGCCACCTTGAATATGTTACCTCTAGGGTCATATGACCATGTTAGTTAGCATGGATTGGCTAGAATATAACAAAGCTAATTTGGATTACTACAATAAAACCTTGGTATGTGTAGATGATGAAGAAAGGAAAAATATTCTTTAGGGAATGCAAAAGCCTATGTCTATAATAAAAAAAGCATCTTTACAATTGAAGAAATATTGCAGGAAAGGGTGTCTATTGTATGTTATACATGTGACAAATTCAAATGAATATAACCAGCTAAAAATTAAAGATTATATAGTGCTATAGGAGTACCAAGATGTACTTTATAAGGAAATATGGGGATTACCTCCCAAAAGAGATATTGTGTTTTCATTTTAACTTACACTGGGTGTAGTACTTGCATCCAAGGTACCTCATAGAATGAGCATACATTAGTTAGTATAATTCAATATCATAGTTAAAGGAAATATTAGAGAAGGGGTGTGTCAAACCTAGCGTGTCTCCATGGGGAGAACTAGACTTATTTTTTAAAAATAAAGACAACACCCTCATATTATGTATTGGAAATTGATAGTTGAGAAAGATAACAACAAAAAATATCCAATTCCTATAATTAATTACCTCTTTGATCAACTGATAGGAGCCACTGTAGTTTCAAGGATACAATTGAGGTTTGGATATTGTTAAGGTGGTATTAAGGATGAGGATATCTATAAAATCAAATTCAAGACCAAGTACAAGAACTATGAGTTTGTGGTGCTTCCATTTCGGCATAGAAATGCATCAAGTACCTTTATGTGCTTTATGGGTACTATACACAACAAGTATTTGGATAAGTTTATGTTGGTATTTATTGATGCCATCTTAGAGTATTCAAAGACCAAGGAGGAGTAAGAATAACACCTCAAGATGGTATTTCATATCCTATGAGACCATCAACTGTATGTCAAGTTCAATAAATTTGATTTATTTCAATCAAAAGTACATTATTTAGGCCATCTAATTTTAGGAGATGTTGTGGTAGTAATCTGTAATAATATTAAGGAATTAATGGAATGGGTTTCCTCTTGAAAAGTATCAAACATGAGCTCCTTTATGCGATTAGAAGGATACTACAGGAGGTTTATTCAAGGTTTCTCAAACATTGGTTATCCAGTCACTTCTCTACCAAGATATTGAGTGAGGTTTATATGGTTAGCTGAATGTGGAGAAGGCTTCCAATAATTTTAGCACCTCTTAACCAATGCACCCATCCTATATATTGTGTATCCAACAAATAACTTCTTACTTTTTACAAATGTTGTAAGGAAGGACTCAGGGACTTCTCATGCAAGAGGTACATGTCTTCAACTATGATTCCAATGAATTAAATGAGCATGAACATCCATTTGTAACACATAATTTAGAGATTGAAACCATTGTGAATGTTTTAAAAATGTGGAAGCACTACTTTCTTGGGAGAAAGTTCATATTGATGACATATCATGATGGGTTGTAGCACCTACTTGACCAGCCTCAATTAAATGCTAAGAAATCTAAGTGAATGGCCCTTATTAGTGAATTTGACTTTGAGATCTAACACATAAAGGAAAGGAAATCCAAGTGGAAAACACACTCAACTGGATCATGTAGACTAGATAGATGGTAGCAATTAGTATATGTAAATAATCTATAAAGGAATAATCAAAGATTCCCTATAGGGCAATGAACACTTGAAACATGTAAAAGGATGCTTAGTGGAAAATCCGAAGGGGCTAAAGGGTAAAGGGTATAAATTAATAGAAGATGGATTATTGGTGTGCAAGGGAATACTTTACCTACCAAATTTAGAAAATTTGAATAGACTCATAATGGATGAACTTCATAGGAGCCCTTATTTCGTCACCAAGGCTATCAAAATAAATATGGTAAAAACCATAATAAATTTATATTACTGTCCCATAATGAAGAAAAAAATTGTTGATTATGTTGCTAAAATGCTTGTGATGAGCCTCAGTATTGCAACAAGAATGCTGCAACTCCCAAGACTACTAACTTTAATGATCAACCCGGGGTTCGTACAAACTTAAGAGGTATCAACACTATATGTGCATCATACATTGTGTCCTTCCTTCGCTGTCATGATGTAATGGAGTGCATGTAATGAAATTAAATCCTAACTAGTTGCAGAAATGGAAATGCTCGAAATGGAGAAGAAATTAATCCTAGGTAAGAACAACAAAGTGAAATTGAAATCCTAAGAGCACGAATTCAAATAAATAGGCCCCATCTCCATTGTAAAAAGACATGTCCTAATTGGTGTTTATTCTTCCTAAACCATTTATTTAGAGCCTAGGGGTCATGATTCAACCCTAAGGGACTAAAACTAATCTTTTGAGAAAATATGGACAAGTATATACACGTTCGAAGAGTACTACAGGAAACTATAGGACGTTACAAATTTACTATAGGAATTTATAATTCATCGAATGACCAAGCAAATAAAATCCAAATTGGATGAGACGAACTTTGTTTTTGAATAGGATTCATTAGGTCCCAATTACAAGTGGAATCACTCAAAAATAGCTCTGTTAACCCATGCTAAGAAATAATAGAAAATTACTAGTCTAAAATATAGAAATTCGAGAACTAGTGAGCTAGTAAATCTATCAAATGCCTAACTTAATGAAGTACAAATGCAATGGGGTAAAATTTTTTATCAACTAGAATTTTTTTTTGATATAATTCATGTGGAAACAACTTGATTGAAACTCATTAACATGCTCTAAAAAATAGCAGAAATTTACTGTTATTTGCCACAAAGGACTTCCAGAAATCTAGATTTGGGAATAAGCAAACTAATCCAAGTAGCTCAATGATTACTATGACCTTCCAAAGTTGTTCCAATGATGAAATGATGCTTGTGATACTAAAAAATAACTTACTTCAACCATTTAACCCAATCCTACAACAAGAAATCATTAGTACTAAATGAAAAAATAGAAAAAATATAAGAACAAGAGATGCATGTGAATAAGAAGGGAGAAGAATAGACATACGTGATACAAAAGGGATCTGAGGCTCCTGGGATGGCCAAGCTCAAGGAAAATCAGAGTCCTATGAAAGAGACCAAGATTTATAAGTTGAACATGGCACTAATCTTCATTATTTTCATCAATACAATTACATCCATGCAAGAAATGAAAGTGGAGCTACAAAAATACGAGTTCTCTCCATAAGAAGACTAATAAAAATCCACCCTAGAGGAAAATTCGACTTGCTACTTATACAAAATGATTAGGAAGCATTCCCCATGAAAGGAGGAAGCTTTCCCCACCATAATCCTTTAATTAGTGGATCTGGTTCCCAATACTAGGAATCTGCATTAAATGACAGGGAACGCATTCCTATATTTTCTCAATCTTTGGAGCTCCAAAATCTATGCAATTATTTCAGAACATATTCTTGATTTATTATTTAACATTGATCCTCCTATAGTGGGGAGCAAGTCCCTAATTATCTCCTCCTCCAAATCTTCATAATCTGCCCAATATTCTCACAATATTCCACAGAAATAAATAATATTAGGCACAAATATGCAATTATCCGTAAACCTTCCTAATGAACATATTAAAGTTAAAAATACATTATATAATGCAAAAAGAGAGGTTTAATGTGCTGAAGGATGGTCAGATGGGCCTTAATTTATGTGTAATTTAGAGGCCCATCAAAACCCCCTACTGAAAGTGTTGCTCATAATATATGCAATTTAGTGACCCCGTTGTGCCTCATTCATGGCCCTGGTGGCCTCTCTCTTGTGCATTCCTCAGTCCTTTCTCATAAGAATATTGGTTCTAAGTTCTGCAAGGACAATCACAAAAATGAAGTTGTTCTTTTCATGATTGTTTAACAGTCTTTCAAGAAAAAAACCATAGCTTTCCTCTTTGCAAGTGAAATTTGTTGGATTATAGATCCATTTCATTCATGTCCTGTCCCTTGAAACCTTCATTTCATTTTCACTCATTTTTCCAAAACTTTTTTTGCATAGAAAAATCACGGTGTTTCTTGAGACCATTGACATTCCTTCTTCTCCTTATTCAAGATAGGTTCTTGAATATTTTTCAGTTTGACAAGGTCTTCCACATCCTTTTCCAACCTCCTGCTACCTTTTTCCACCATTTGGACACCTCTAAAACCTTCAAAACACCTTTAGATGAGAACTAGGACATCATGTAGTAGTTCCTGTAGTAATTATAGGAAACCTTGTAGTAATTATAGGAAACCCTGTAGCAGCCTGTTTAAACCTATTTTGAGTAGAAATGATAGTCTAAGCCTAGGGTGGATCCTCAACTTGACTTCCATGCCTTTCTCCCCACTCTATAACATCTTTTAGGCCTTGGAAAAAAGCTAAAAAGAGATAAGAGACCTCTTTGAAAGCCTCTTTTCATCACTGCAGTTTGAGTTCTATTTTGATGGTGAGTTCCTTATTTCCTTTTCTTTCCTTCTTGTTCTCTTTTGTGGCCTAGATGAGTGCCTAATGGCCTTGGAGTTCTCTGTTTTTATTAGGTCTCTCTTAGGCACTTCCATTTTGGGTTTTAGCACAATTTCTTCATTTCTTCCTTCTTGTAGTAGCATTCTCCCTTCCTGTAGTAGTCGTACCTTCTCTTTCAGGGTATTCTAACTATATGGGAGTGATGAGAAATGATGTAGAGGGTTTGGTGGATGATGCTAGGGCTTAGAGGGAGTAGTGTAGGTTTGTGAAAATGGAGAGGATGTGATCTATCTATTTTTGTTTCAAGAAATTTTAAGGGTGAGACAGAGTGTAGGGTCTGTTCTTGAAAAATTTTAATTTTTTTCTTATGAAATGGGATAGATGAATGATGGATAGATAGTGCATATGAAGAGGATGGAGGGCTTGGAGTACTATCGTGACTTGGACTTTGCAAAAATTTCCTCTTTTAACTGTTGTCCCCATTCCTCGAAATCATCAACCTTCCTAATTTGGTTTTTTCACATTACATGAATGAAGGAGTTAGTTGTATTGACTAGTTGAAGGTGGTTGAGACTGCTGACCCATCCTTAGCTTATAAATCTTCATCTCTCATGCATAGGAAAAAAATTTCTAACTATATTATGCTCAAGAGAAGAGGTCAAGAACATTGCATATGTATACCTACCTGATGGTTGTTGGAGAGGCATGCATGCTGCTGCTGATTTGATGATCAACCCATGGTCCTCTAGAGGTGATAATTACCTTTTTCTTCTTCTGCACAAGTATTCATAGCTTGGTGATTCTAAACCATTGTCTTCCAGTTACCATGAACAAGCTATCTTAGTCAAATCCGAACTTCTTGGAGTGCTGGGATGGGCCACGGGTGATGTTCACCTTTCCCACACTTTTCAAAACTGTCATACCCCTTACCAACACTTCATTTCACCTTCCATATCTTCCTATAGCCTTAAGCTAGTTTCTTGTAGAAAACTAGGACATCCTGTAGTAAACTAGGACACCTTATAGTAACTACAAGAAACCCTGTAATAGCCTATTTAAACCCATATCTCCCAAATTGTATATTAGATTGACTTAAAATTTTTTGAGCATGTTGCCATCATCCTTATGCACCTCCCCATAAACAAATTTTGACCAATGGATGCATGTATCTCGAGAAAAATGAAAAATGGTTGTAGGAATGGAGGTTGATTTCTTAAAAAGTGTGCACTGAAATATGCTGAAATCACTTGGGTATGTTACCATTGCCCTTATGCATCTCCACATGAAACAACTTTGCCAATGGATGCATCAATATTGCGAAAATTAAAAAATTGTTGTAGGTGATGGAGGTCGATTTCTTGAAATAGTGCACTGGAATTTGTTGAAATTGCTTGGGCATGTTACTATCATCCATATTCATCTCCCCCTTAAACAACTTGGCAAACAAATGCATGGTTTTCACGATATGAAAAAAATAATTTTCTTCTATGTATTTTTGTTTCCTGTAGTAACTACAAGATATTTGTTACAGATCCATTTGGGCACATCACTCCGAACATTCAGATCAGTACTTTAGGGCTCATCAAACCCTAATCCAGTTGCTACATGCCCTAGACAAATCATCACTTTGAATGCCTCCTCCCCTAAAAGTTTCCTTGCTTGAAACCCTCCAGAAATGCCTCCTTGAGGGACCAGCGCAGCCTTGGTCAGGGGTGAGAGTGCTTCAGTGCAGGTAGGCCCATGTCAGGGTGCATTTCAGAGAACTTAGGCCCACTTTGACCTATGTTGGAGGAGATTGAACGATATCCTCATAGGGTTTTGGGAATATTCTTATCTTCTGGAGCCTTCTAGAAGATTCCCACACTTATCATCTCGTATGAGCTCGAAATTGGATAGGGATTAAGTTAAGTAACCTCCTACCCTCTCATCCCTTCCTCCATGGAAACTAACTCTAAGTTTGGAAGGCCATTCAATACCCTCATTTATGACCAAACCTCCTCCATTTTCCTATAAATTGAGCACTCATCTAAGTGATTAGGGGCTAGAATTTGAGAATTTGTAAGGAGTTAATGTTGGTGTGAGGTTTGAGATTGTAAGAAAGTATTGTTATGCTGCTAGAGCGTTGTGCTTTTGATTTGATGTTGGTTGGAACTCAAGTTGGAGGGGTGACATTGGATCAGACTTCATGGTTGTAACTCTTCCTTCTAGTTAATAAAGTTGTTTACACCTTTTCCCATATTCTTGTCTTTATGTATGATGATTATATGTGTAAATTCTTTCGATTCCATTTTCTTATAGTAAATAGATCTCTTGCTTTGATTGGTTTTTGTCCTCTGTTTATGATTGCAGGTACTTGTTGAGTGGATTAAGTTCGAGAAGGAGTGGCCAGAACGATACAAAGGAGACTAAGGGAAAGTGAAAGATAAAAATTAGGTCCCTTATCTTATTTATCTTCTATAGAAAAATGTTAAGCACTTTAATTCTGTTGTTCTATGTGTAGCTACCCACCTAGGGAAATTGTGTTTATCCGTAGATGAAAAATTTCACATAACAAATTGGTGACTCCACTAGGGAATGATCATCATTTTGGGTAGTTTACCTTCATCCTACTACACCCTAGTAGACTTTACTTACTTCCATTGATCTTGTTTCAGCCTTTTTGAAGTGTTTTTTTGATAAAAATTATGCTTGAAAGCCCCTAGGATGGCCTCTCTATCACCAGCGCAAGCTTGGTCAAGAGACAGAGTGCTGCGGAGCACCCTTGGCTTGAGGAAATTCCTCTGAAGTGCACTGTCTCCCATTTAGGGCTGCGCTAATCCTCCTTAGGTAAAAAAATCTGACCTTTGACTTGATTTTTCCCAAATTTCCTTCTATTTTTGCTTGCTGAGAGATCAATGATGCTTGTACTTATGAAATCAATTTATGTTTCCTTTTCTAGCCCTACTTTGGCCTTGATTGTTTAGTGTTTCTTAAATGATTTCTTTATCACTCTCAATTCATTGGCAAAGTTAGTTTATAGTCGATTAATCTTTGTTCAAAAGAAAGTGTCGTAAAAGTCTTCATTTCTTTCGAAAAGGAACTGCCGTAAAGTCTTCGTTCTTGCAAAAAGATCGGTTGATTGTATGTGCATTAGTTTCCTTTTTTTCATTTCAAAAATCAAGGGAATTTAAAAGAAAAACTTGCATTGTGCATTGAAAAAGTTTGAGTGTGCTCATAGGAATAGTTTAGGGAAATTGCATTAGATGTGCTCTTTTTTCTTTGATTAAAAGAATTTGATTACTTTATCCCTACTAGCTAAGGTTTTCATTGTTCAAATTGAATGAAAAGAATGCTTATCATATTAGTTTGATTCTAGGAATTTCAAAGACATCACATGGTGAACCTTGAAAGGCAAATTCTTAATCATGATCGACTTAAAATTAACCTCAATTAACCTAATGGAGCATTGTCACCTAACGCAAAACATTTAGAGGTTCTAGGCTAGAGATGTGTTCCGACGTCGTAAAACATAGCATTTTTCGCTAACTTATCTGTGATACATTCTAAGTGTGTGTTGGCTTGTTGGGGCTTGACCTAGGTTCAGAAGTGATTTAGCTGAACAAATCCTAAAAATATCGGCCCTTTCGGCAACAGTCTGTGGTGCGTGGACTGAGGTCTCACCTGAGGTAGTATGGGAGGGTGCTAGAACTAGGTTTCCGCACCCTAGGGATGTCTAGATGAAATCTAGGAAGTTCGTGAACCGAACCTATGTGCTTGCTCTGCTCCGCGTAGCCATCTGTCCTTCACAACTTGTGCAACTGCTTCTATGTAGCTGTGTAAAGAGCACGAAGAGGTGTTGTCTAGATCCTTTATCCTTACTGTGCTATTATTATAGATATTAACTTAATTTTGTGGGCCCGATATTCTCATTAATCATTCAATATTCATAACAAATGCATGCAATCATAAAACTGTAAAGAGATGCATAAATATGACAAAAGCATAGACACACAATATTTTAGAATCAACTTATCTTTTATTAATTCTTTGTCCAAGTACAATCCCAAATCCACCCTGCGCACTCAGTTACAGGGGTCCGCGCAATTAGTTGTGGACTCTACTAGGCCTCTCTGCACTCAGCTGTAGAACCTCTACCTATCACTATGACCCAGTACCTTCAGATCTACTTCTAACTTCTAATCATTCCTTCACATCTCTCTCTTACTTCTCCAAAAACTCAGATTTCCTTTACACTTACAGCCTAGCTCTATTTATACAATCCCATGGTCCGTGGACCATGGGTAGGCCGACACACTTTTCATTAAATTACATTATCTTAGGGTGGAAAACCATAGGATCTTGCACTCCGTGCCCGCATTTTGTGGGGTATTTACATTATACTTAACCAAAATTCAGGCTTCAAGCCCCGAAAACCTACCATGGGGGGCTCTGCTACCTAACAGGCCCCCAACACAATCATCGTGACTCATCCCGAGTCACTCTGCTGGGGCGGCGATCTTTGCGCGAAGTCCATCCAACTATGCCTGTGCGGTGCAGAGGTCTGTAATGCACTATGCTACCATCATCTAGATCTGCTCCATTTCTTCTTCTGAATCATCTGCGTCTGACTTGATTCTCTACTTTGATGTCAGTTTCTAGTACCTGTGTTTATAGTCCCACACCTTTGTCTGGCTTGTTGGGTTGCGAAGACTGTGCTTTGGTCGGTTAGTCAGACAGTCGACCCACCCATGTAGGGCTTCAGGCGACTGGCATTTACTCTTCCTAGGAATGGTTCTCCATTAAGTTTGACCAGCTATACCGTGCCTTCATCTGTGACTTCCTTTACCACATATGGTCCTAACCAATGCATTCTTAATTTCCCAGGAAATTTTTCCAACTTGCTGTCATACAGCAACACAAAATCGTTTACCTTGAATGTGCGCAACTTGATATGGCAATCATGCCAGGATTTATCAAGTTTTTTTTTTACCTGTAGATGGAATCCTGCCAAAAATCGTTCTTCCTCGAGTTCTTCTAATTGTGCGAGTCTCACTTCCAAGGCTTCGCAGTACGACATGCCTGTAATTGCTACTATCCGCAAACTGGGTATGATGTATTCCATTGGCATGACTGCTTTCATGCCATAGACTAACTTGAAAGGTGTCTGACCCATCAATTTTTTTCATGTGGTTTTGTATGCCCATAATACGACAGGTATGCGCAGGTACCAGTCATTTCGCTACGCGTTACATACTTTGGTCAGTGAAGTCTCTAGAATTTTGTTGAATGCTTCTACTATCCCATTAGCTTGTGGATGGTACGGTGTAATTTGCTAATGATACACCTGGAATTCCTTAGTGGGCACGTTGATGGTTTCATTCAGGAAGTGTGTTCTGCAGTCACTCATTAAAATTTTCGGGTAACCAAACCGTGTCAACAAGTTGTTGAAAAAAAATTTCGCAGTTGTAGCAGTCTCGCAGTCCTTAACCGGCTGTGCTTCTGCCCATCAAGTTAGGTACTCTATCGCGGTGATGATGTAGCATGCACCCGTCTTTCCCTAAGGTTTCATTGGTCCCACAAAGTCGATTGCCCATTTTTCGAATGGCTGTAGCATCATCTGTGGATTGAGTGGCATCTCATCCCTTCGTGATGGTTTCCCAGTCCTTTGACATATGTCACAGGCCCAAGAGTGTGCTTTCGAATCTTTGATGTGGGGTTGGCCACCATAGCCTAGAGCGAAGAATATTCTGTGCCATCGCGTGTCCTGCATAGTGTCCTCCTGCAACCCCCCATGTGCTTCCATGAGGATCTGTCCTCGTTCAAGTTCAGGTACATATCTTCAAATATCTCATCGTTTCCCATTTTGTCGAGGTGCCCCGCAACAACAGAAAAGTCTACCGCGTGCACCACCAATTCCTTCTTTAGCTAGATTGAATATTCCTTCGGTTCAGTCCCTATAGTTAAAAAATGGATTATATCTTCGAAGTGGCCATCTGCGATGTGCACTGCAAAGAGTTATGCATCGGGTAGTCCTTCTTCCAAATTTGTTTGCTCCTCGTCGGTCTCAATTCGTGATAAGTGATCTGGTCCTGCATTTAGGCATCCCATCTTTAAGATGACCTCAAGTTCATATTCTTGAAACAGTAACAACCTTTGGCATATGTTCCCCCCCAACACAGGCTTGTTCACCAGGTATTTCAATGTGGAATGATCAGTGTACATCTTGAAGTGTCCGCCAAGTAAATAGTGTCTATATTTCTAGAGTGTGTATACCATTTCCAACCCTTCGCACTCAGTAGTGGAGTAGTTCTTTCATCTTTGGATAGCCGTTGACTCGCGAACGTGATCGAATGATCCACACCTTCCTTGCCTTCCTGCGTAAGTACAACTCCCGGCATAATACACGATGCATCAACATGTACATGAAATTCTACGTCCCATTTTGGGAAGACCACGATGGTACCGGATGCCATTTTCTCCTTGAGAACATCCAAAATTTTCCTACAATCATCATTCCAACAATATGTAGAGTCATTTTTCAATAGTTTTTCCACTGGCGCTATTATTTGTGCATAGCTCTTGATAAATTTGCGATAGTAACCAGTGTTCCCCAAAGTAGCGTGTAGTTGTTTGACACTTCGTGGCACTTCCAGATTGAGAATAACAACAATCTTCGCAAGGTCCACCATCAGGCCTTGTTTATAGACCACATGGCCTAGCATATTTCCAAAGGGGATGAGGAAGGTGCATTCTTAAGATTCAGCGCAATCTAGTGTCGTTGGCAAGTATCCAACATCAAACGTAAGCTCGCTATATGGTGTTTAACTAACCCAAATATAGTCCAATCATCCAGATAGACCTCCAAGAACTTGTGGATGTATTCCTTGAAGGCGGCCACCACTATGCGTGAAAATATCTTTGGCACGTTCTTCAGTCCAAAGGGCATAACAGTGTAATAAAAACAACCCCATTTGGTTGCGAAGGTTGTCTTTCCCCTATCTTCTGGCGCGATCTTGATCTGATGGTACCCTGAAAAGCCATCCGTGAATGAGTAAGCTTCCTGACTGCCAACAGTCTCCAATACTTCATCTATGAATGGTGTCAGGAATGGATGTGAACACAGGCGTCGTTAAGCTTCCTAAGGTCCACACATATTCTAATTTCGCCCTTTTGTGTTTTCTCCTGTAGTACCATAGGACTCACCCAGTCAGATTCTTCCACTGGTTCAATAATTTTGGTTACGAGAATTTTGTCTAATTCATCGTGGACCTTTTCTTTATACTTTGGATTCAACTGGTAAGGTCATTGTTTAACTGGCTTCGCATCTAGTTTCAAAGTGATCTTCATCATCCCTAAGTCGCCAATGATCCCCTTTAAGTCTGTGGTTTTGGTTGGGAACAAATATTAATATTCATAGAGTAATTCGACAACCTTATTTGCCATAGCATCATCCCAATAGCCCCCAAGCATTGCGTACTTCGGCTCCGCGTCTGTGCCAATGTTTACCTGCTTTGTTTTTAGCGGCGCAGTGATGTCGAGATCCTTAATTGATGGTCCTTGAACTTCGCGACAACCTTCAGTTTTTGGAATATTAATATTTCGGGGGTCGTCATCATCCTCCTCTACTTGCACATTATAAAATTATAAGGCACTGCTTAACTGGGTTGCCCATGCTGGTTGAATTACTTGCAGTGGTTCCTATGGTATTGTGAAGATGGTGGCTTTTACTTCTTGCAGCGCGTCAACAACAGTATCCAACCATCGGTCTTCAAATGTGAATGTTAACAAGAATCCCTTACGCAAGACATCCCATTCGCCCGTACTATGTTGGAGTTTCATCTTAGTATACCAATTGATGGGTATGGTATCTAGGTATGGTAGAATAAATGTACCCATTTAGGTTATGGTACTTCCCCATAGGCTTTGGTCCATTTCACGAGGTGCGTCCATGGGTTATCTCGTCCTTATATTTTATCTGTAGTTGCAGTTTCCCAAATCTTAGGTGCATCATCCTTCTACATCCGCACCAGTTCTCAAAATTTCCTTGTTGTGCTCCCCACCAGCACGCAGGTGTGGCATGCAACACCCACTTCAACGCATCGAAACACTGTTGTTTCGGTACTGCGCTTTCAAACTTCTTCAAGAATTCATCCACCGCTATCAATCCAT
This sequence comes from Pinus tabuliformis, assembly GCA_031772625.1. NCBI lineage: Eukaryota > Viridiplantae > Streptophyta > Pinopsida > Pinales > Pinaceae > Pinus > Pinus tabuliformis. The sequence continues at coordinate 941,529,537 of CM062811.1, read as the reverse complement.
CATATGTTGGCAGATCTTGGACTTGGGTTGTTACGCAATGTAGTGATCTAATCATCATGTTGTAATTTAGTGTTGTCACTTCATTCAATCAATTGTGCCAACATTCGTCTTCTTCATCTGAGTCTGTGGTGCAGGAAATCGCACGGTCCCATGAGATCCTTCTGTCTGTAGTCAGATTCACCCAATCCTAATCTCGCATGGTTATCTTGTAAATACAATCCAACTCATCATTGCTTCCATCATCACGTAAAGGTTCAATGTAGCACGCCCCTTCGGCTGGGTCTGGTGGGACTACTACGCGTAGGGACCTGTTCTCGAATATCGTCTTCCGATTTTTCAGGTTGATGACACCATTCATGTCAGTGGCCCAGTTTATTCCTAGTAACGCGGGATAAGGTTTGCTGTCATCAACAATCTCTATTACTTCAAAGTCCTTCTGTGTGCTCACGCCTTCAATATCGACTGTTACCCCTTGCAACCTCCCCATGGGCAAAATATTCTGTTGGTTCACCATTCGTAATTGAATAGGGGACCACTACAGTGCGGGCCTGCCCATGTGTTCCCATGTTTGCTTTGGTAACACATTCACATCCGATCCCAGATCTAGGATGACCTGATCCATTTCATACTCACCAATCTGCGCAGTCAACCTCATCTCCCTTCTAGTGCGCAATGTATGCTTCCCCAGTTTCCAGACTACGTGCGGTTGCTTTGACCCTACGCACCTCGTGAAATATTGTTGTAGTCCCTTAACTACCTTATTGTCGCGTAGTAGTTTCATGCATGTCTCCAAAAAGGTAGTAAGCATAGAAGGATCCATCCCTGGCTCTGGTTGGTCCTTACTACCTGAAGTAGAGACCTCCGCAAAGCTCTTCTTAGCTTCAATGAAAGTCTCCTTTGCGCGTTCTAGGTCAAAATCAAGTTCCTTTGTAGGAACCTTGCGAACCCATGTATCTTCCTCGGGCTACTTCCCCTTATCCTCCCCTGTGGTCGCACCGCTTCTCAGCATCATGTTCACATTTGGGTCTTCTTCGCGTGGTTCAGACCTCATCATTTGGATATTCAGAGTCGGAGGAGGCTGGAGTACCCCTTTCTCGTGTATATATGCGATCAACATAGGAAAATCTACTGCTTCATGATCGAACTGAGCATAGTATGAATACGATATTCTCGTTGGGTTGGTACAATCGCAACTGCCCTGGTCCTCCGTAATTGTAACAAATTAACTGTCTGCGGCCCCTTCCGAGTCCCATTCCACCTCGTCCTCGACCTCGCCCCTGAAATCTAGCGCACGCTATCCCCACATCTGGGTCAAGGCCTCACATTTCTCTATGCATTATATACACTGGGTCTGATCCATCATTAACTCGTAATTGTGACAAGTGCGCTCGTCATGACCTACCGACTTGCAGAAATTACAAAACAACTATTGTGGAGTCTGTGTATACTTCTGCAACAAATGACAATTATTTGTTGTGTGTTTTCCTCCTATCTGATAGATCGCACACCATAATGCGGGGGTCACACTTTGCCCTGCCTGTGTCTCCGGTCTCAACGGCATTGGCCCCCCTCCTGCCAAGTAGTTCACGAATACTGGACAGGGTGGTCTTTGTCATGGCCTTGGCCTTTGCATTTTACGCACCATACTTCCTCGCATGCCTCTAGTCACAGTGTTCTATCCTGCTTCAAGCTCTGCATCTCCATGCAAAGATTCTATAGTTGCACGTGGATTTGCTGAACTCCCAGCCCCAAATCTTATATCATTGTCTCATGAAATCTCATCGCCATTTCCAACGCTTCAGCCAGGGTAGAAAGTTTCTATTGTGATAGCGTTGTCCTTAGGTGTGGTGTTAGAGAAGCGACAAACCATGCATGATGCTAGGCATCTGTGAGCGTCATATTAGCCTCGCAGATTGTACTCTTCAGTCACTGATCCAGATCCCAGGGGGTCTCGCCTGGAAGCATCGTGATCTCTTTAAACCTGATGATTGACAGTGTCTCTAATTTTGTCCATCTAAATTTTTTGTTTAATGCATTCTGGATCTCTGTTATCCTTGCATTTGGGTGGTCATTAGAATGCTTGATATACCATGTCAACGCGCGATCCTACAACATGCACACCAGTGTATCCTTCTTAATGTTGTCGTCCGTGACCCCTTGCACTTTCCACATTGCTCTTACCACAAACCAGAACTGGTCTGGATCTTCATTCCCTACTCCTCTGAACATGGGTATCTTGATCGCGCTCGCCATGCTGAACTATGGGGTTGGTGGAGGTGGAGTGAGTGGAGATGGAGGTGAAGGAGGTGAGGTGGGTGGTAGCATGGGTGGAGGTGGTAACTATGGAATGCACTGTCTTATCAAACTAATCGCACTTCTCGGAGAGACCCGAGCGAGCTCCTTCTCACTCTCTTGTGAAGGTTAAATTAAGGGGTTGTTTTCTAATTCCCTACTACCTTTGTAGATCTTTCCGCTCCACATCATTCCAAACATTAATGTATTCGCATAACCCACTTTTCACATAACAACATCTTAATCCAGGGATTCAGAGATTTAATGTACTTACCTCATGGTCCCTTAAGAAAACATCATTCTGCTTCACTATAGCTTACAGTCGTGTCTACCACAAACTCAGTGATAAACCCCTCTATTATCCGGTCAAGCCAATGGTCCATAGCTCGCGCGATCTTATCTTCTGATTCCTCTAGTCTGTGCACTAATTTCGGTGTCCAAACTATTGGTTGGTCGTGTTTACACCTTCCCTGGCTGTCAGCTAGCCTTGCGATCCACTCATACAGTTCAGAAGGAAAGTATTTGAAGAAGATCTCGTGGATTTCTGTATACACGTAGTGATCCAGCCACCTTTTCTTGGATACCTGCAGAGTTTTGTTTTCTTGTGACACGAAGTCATGAATCTTCTTTTCCAACCACTCTTCAATTTCCTTCCTTGTTGGGTTCTAGTGGCATGACATTAGACATCCCTTAGGCAGATCCCTGTCCTAGCAACTGAACCATTTGTTGGCTTGTTGGGGCCTGACCTAGGTTCAGAAATGATTTAGCCAAACAAAACCCGAAACTACCGGCCCTTTCAGCAACAATCTGCAGTGCGTGGACTGAGGTCTTACCCAAGGCAGTATGGGAGGGTGCCTAAACCAGGTTCCTACACCCTAGGGATGTCTAGATGAAATCTAGGAAGTTCGTGAACCGAACCTATGCGCTTGCACTGCTCCACGCAACCATCTGTCCTTTGTAGCTTGTGCAACTACTTCCATGTAGCTGTGTAAAGAGTGCAAAGAGGTGTTGTCTAGATCCTTTATCCTTACTGTGCTATTATTATAGATCTTAACTTAATTGTGTGGGCCTGATATTCTCAGTAATCATTCAATATTCATAACAAGTGCGTGCAATCATAAAATTGTAAAGATATGCATAAATATAACAAAAGCATAGACACACAATATTTCAAAATCAACTTATCTTTTATTAATTCTCTGTCGAAGTACAATCCAAACTCCGCCCTGCGCACTCAGCTATAGGGGTCCGCGCACTCAGCTGTGGACTCTACTAGGCCTATGTGCACTCATTTGCAGAGCCTCTACCTATCACTATGACCCAGTACCTTTAGATCTACTTCTAACTTCTAATCATGACTTCACATCTCTCTCTTACTTCTCCGAAAACTCAGACTTCATTTACACTTAGAGCCTTGCTCTATTTATACAATCCCATGGTCTGCAGACCATGGGTAGGCCGACACACTTTACATTAAATTACATTATCTTATGGTGGACAACCCTAGACTCTTGCACTCTGCTCCAGCATTTCGCGGGGTCTTTACATTATATTTGACCAAAATTCGGGCTCTAAGCCCTAAAAACCTGCTATGGGGGGATCTGCTGCCCAACAGTGTGATACCTCATTCCACGTATGTGAGTATATCGTAGCTTGTCCACGTACCTTTGGGTATATAGGGCGGTGTTACAGTACGTAAAGTATAAAGGAATGCTCTCACTATGCAGTTTCACATTAGACAATGCTAATACGGATTGGGCCTCCACGTACTTCAGGTATATATGGGAGGACAAAACTAGGTTTCTATCCATCCTTAGGTAACCGAGTCGGCCGCCTTGTACACTGTGATACATCGAACATAACATTCGGGGAGATTGTGTTCCCGTCTCAGCTCGCCAGGAGGTATTATGCATTTCACAGTTGCTTGGTAAACCTTTTTCCTAGTTTACCCCTTTTTGTTTATTTCCTTTTTATAATAAAATCAATTAGAAATTGTGGAGGAACATCAACCCTTACCCTATCATTCATGCAAGACAGTGGGTAAACCGTCTTTACCGCTAGAAGCTACACCCGTCTGGTCAAAGCAGTCTCATTTGAATGAATCAAGTACTTCACAAACTTCTAGTTCTTCATCTTAATTACCAGAAACACCTATGCCGATAAGTATTGTGACCCCAATTACTCCTACATTTACTGGCACATCTATTACTGAAGTGTAATCTCCACAATTACCTGAGGATACTAGAACTGAATCTAGTGAAACGGTAACCCAAGTTGTTCAACAACAAGTTGATTCTCAACCCGAAGTTGTTCAACAAGAAATTACTTCTAAACCTAAATCTGTTCAACCAGAAGTTGATCCTGAACCTATCACTATTCAATCAGAAGTTACTTCTGAACCAGAAGTTGTTCAAGAAGCCCAACCTGAACCTTTTCTTTTACCAGAACACTTGGATCTTGAGGTTGAAAAATCAAAAGTTGTTACCATATTGGAAGAATATCGACCGGTACATCCTCAGATATCTTTGACTGTCAAGACTTCCTCTTAAACTCAGGAAACAATACCAAAAATCTATTACGGATCTATGGGTGAAATCCTTCCATCTGGTTGGATTTTGATAGAAGAGGAACTTGAGGTAGAAACACCCAGAACTCCATTCCATTTTGGAACTGGACTTTATCTGTGTCCTCATACTTGTCATTTTACTTCTCCTTTTGATCTTGATTACTTTCAGACACCTGTTGATTCGTTAGGAAATTTATTTGGACATTTGACTATGGCATAGTCAACATCCCAAACTGTACCATCTATTACAGCTACGACAGAATCTTCTTTTGCAACCTCTGCGATGTTTACTACGACACCTGAGTCACACTTGTATGGTGTTCCGTCCATCCCATCAGGTTACGAATATTTATCTGGAACCCACTCAGGTGTTTCTTTTAGCCGTTGGTCTTCACCAATGTCCTCTACAAGAATTCTATCTGGTTCTTCATTAACGGATACTGAACATTTAGACCCATTAAGTAAACATCAAGCCGGTTCATCTGGTTATCGTCCTATGTATCTGCTTTACACTGGACTACCCCCATATGGAGAACAATATGCACAATCTCCTTACCCTCCATTTTTTGAGGGGAAATCATATGTCAGTATGTCGTCATCTTTAGGTCAGCCTGGAATGACTGTCTATCAGTGGCAGCCAATAATGCCCGTTCAACATAGACTTGTGTATCCATCACAACCTATGTAATCTGTCTCATCCATACCTACAATGCCTATTGTTACAGCTTTACCGCAGTCAAAATCTCGGATTGTTGTATCTCAACTTGTGTAACAACCTTAGACCCCCAAGTTTCAGGTTTACATATTCAACCTTCTTAGGCAGTTTTACAACAACCACTTGTGCCTGGAGTCCAACAACCTCAGGCAAGTTTACCTTTTACTGGAACGACTCAAACTTACACTGGTTTAGTGTATTCACAACCTAGTCAAGCTTACATTGGTGGGCAATAACCGTTAAATCAACAACCATTGTATCGACAACAATAATAGTTGAGTCAAGAACCTTGGTAACCCCAATATCAACAACAACAATTCCAACAATACCAACCTCATCCTGGACATGGTTAACAAGCCTATGTTGGGTTTGGTCAACAACAAGTTTACCTAGGTCTTGGTCAACAAGCCTATGTTGGGTTTGGACAACAACAAATGTATCCTGGTGCTCAACAACAACCTTACACCGGATTTTCTCAGCAAACTTACCCTTATCAAGGTTACCAGCAGCAAATGCCTTATGCTAGTATGCAAAGGCCTATTGCCCAGGCAATCTCATCTTACCCTGGATATGCTCAACCTAACCTCAATAGACAATTGTATTTTGTTGCAACGCTTGAATTACCAGATCTAATTCAGCTCACCAATGACCCAATTCTTTATGCAGCTTGGTGGCCAGTGATTCCTCATAAATTACCTTTCGATATTCTAAAATTCAATGGAAACCCTAGAGAAGACCCGTCCAACCATGTCATAAATTTTCATTTATGGTGTTCATCAAACTCCTTGAATGATGATTCAGTTAGACTACGTCTTTCCTAGAGAACGCTTACTGGTCCGACTGTGAAGTGGTACATTAAGTTACCACGAGCTTCTTTTGATAACTTTACGACCTTAGCTACCATGTTTTTGACCCACTTCCAGTTACCCATATGATATGAAATTGGAACGAAACTATTAACCAACTTTAAACAAACTACTTCTACTCATTTTTTTATCATATTCATGAGTGGCGTCATCATCGTCGAATGGTTAAAACTTATGTTCTTGATCAACTTTTAGCTGAGTGGTTTATCAAATCCTTGTTTCCATCTATCGCCGTGGATGTGGCGAAAGGTGGAGTTGTCACTGAAGAGAAAGTAATTGCTCGTGCCTAATATTTGGACTTGATTTATACACAATCTAGCACGCTCTATGACAAGATTCCGAATGCACCCCGACCAACTTTCAGTGTTCCTCCACCACGATCGAGTAAGGAATTTCATGTCGGTGATGGTGTGATTGGTTCTTTGAGCATACAAATGGCGGGTAGATCACCTGGTCAAACACTTGCCATTTCCAATCAAGCTTTAAATTCATCTGATAACGCTCTTTCTTCCAAAATCAATGTCATGTCATCTGACAAAAGCAAGAATGAAAAGCAACCAGGAAGCAAGAAGAAGGGGAAAAACAAGAAGAAACAAAATAATCCCCCTCAAGAGAAATGATCTGATCCCTCTCCTTCAGCTAGGAAACCTCGTTACCCATGTTAAATATGTAATGATGAACACTTTACGTGAGATTGTCCTCACCTCTCCGAAGTCTGAAAGCTTTTGAAGACTTCTAATACATCCGCAGTGTTGACTGATCCTTTTCCAAACCTGGAGACATATATGGTTGCTACATACCATGCTTCCACTTGCCAAGTGCTTATGCTATCTGCCTCTAAGCCAAAGATTGATGTTTTAGTGTCAACACGAAGTGAATATTATGGAATTCAATCGTCGTCATCGAATAACCAGGCTGATCAACCTAGTTCTTCGAATTTGACTTCATTTGATTCTATTCCACTACCTATTGCACCAAAGTTATCAATAAAACCACCTAAGGGAGTTGTACATAAATCAATATTTAACCCTCGAGCTCGAGCTGCACAAAATTATAACATAGTAGAATATTTGGGTCAGTCACCTTCTGTTATGTCAATGCTTGAGGTGCTTCAGAAATGTCCCTCCCAAAAGCAGGCTTTGTTGTTAGAAATTGGTGGAATCGATCCAAGTGATTCCAATCTGATGGTTTTCAACCATGCGGGTTATACACCACAGTTATCAGCACAATTAGCATTCTTGATTCAAGTAAATCCCTTGAGTAAACTTATTTAGCAAACCATTATTGACGAGGGGGCATCTACTTGTATTATGTCTATGAATTGCTGGAAAACACTTGGCTCACCACCTTTGTCACATTCACCAACAATGTTAAAATCTTTTGATGGTCGCACATATACGCCTTGTGGAATCTTGAGTAACCTGCAAATTGAACTAGGGGGCAAAACAGTAACTGTTGAAGTTGAGGTTGGTGACGAACCCCTTGACTACAACATTTTGCTAGGAAGACCATGGGTTTATGCTATGGATGTTATGGTTTCAACATACTTTCGTACGATTGCATTCCCTCATAAGGGTGGAATCATAGTTATCGATCAACTCGCCTTCTTCACCTCTAGTTCACAAGCTACTGGAATCATTCTGTTAGTTCACAAACCCTCGCTATCTCTTCAAAACAATGGTGTAGGTCTCTTCAAGGATTCTTCGCTAATGGGAACTTTTTCACTATCGTCACCATCAAACATGGCGGAAGTGGCAAAAGTTGAGACTTGCAACATGATATCTTCCACTTTATCTGATTTAAGGAAGATTACCTATGGTTCTGAAGTTGATAGTACTAATGAAATCATGCCCCTAAGCCCTATTGAGTTTGCATAGCAATCAATATTTCTGGCTTGTGCAGTGAACTCAAATCCATCTTTTCCAATTGTATGGGTAGATCATTCATTAGAATATGGTACTTCCTCCCATCCTTTTTCACGTATATTTTCTATTGATGAAGGAATCCTCCAATCAATGATGACGGAAGAAGAACCATGGGAATATTATCATCATCATTCCCATCTTCTAGATCACATACAATATTTTTCAAGTGAATTTAATCACCCTTCAGTTGTTGATTTCCTTTCGCATTATGTTTTCATAGATACAGTAGATTCTGAGTGAAACTTGTCAAATATCGAAGAAACTATTTCTATCAATATTTCAACCAAACCTAAAGTTGTAGAAAACATTCATGTTGGAAAATCTTGTTCTCCATCAGAACTTGACATTTACCATGCTCTCTTTCGTGAATTCTGAGATATATTTGCATGGTCATATGAGGGGATGCTAGGTATTGACTCTAGTATAGTTGAACATGAAATAAAAATGTATCCTGATGTCAAACCAGTGCGACAACACCTCCTTCCTGTTCATCCAAAGAAGGTTGCTGCCATTAAAACAAAATTTGAGAAAAAAAGTTCATGTTGGTTTCATATACCCTGTTCCTCTTACTGATTAGGTTTCAAATATTGTTCCTATCATGAAGAAACAAGGGACAATACGAGTGTGCGTCGATTATAGGGATGTTAATCAGGCTTGTCCAAAAGACAATTATCCCACTCCCTTTATCGACCAGATTATTGATGAATGTGTCAGATGTGAAATATTTTCATTTATGGATGGCTTTTCCAGCTATAATCAGATCAATATCCGCCCAGAGGACCAATCTAAAACTACTTTTATTTGTCCATGGGGCACATTCGCGTACAGGAAACTCCCTTTTGGTTTGAAGAATGCAGGGGAAACTTTTCAGAGGGCAATGAACTATGACTTCCATGACATCAAACATATTTTTCAACCATATCTTGACGATCTACTTGCTCATGCACAAAAGCGCATTGATCACCCACAACATTTGAGAGCTATTTTTTACGGTGTCGACACTACAAAATATGACTCAATCCACACAAATGTGTGTTTTGTGTTGGTTCTGGTTGTTTTCTTGGTTTCGTAGTGTCCAAAGATGGAATTCGACTCGACCCACTTAAGGTTCAGGCAATTCTTGAGTTTCCTCCACCTTCCAATCTACTAGAGTTACAGAGACTACAAGGGAAGGCTAACTTTCTGAGGAGTTTCATTCCCAATTACGCTGAAGAAGATGAAATTGAACTTCCGATATATTATTTGAGCCGCAATCTCAATGATACAAAAGTTAAGTAATCTTACATCAAAAAGCTAGCTTTGGCTGTTGTTCAAGTTGTACAAAGATTTCGCCACTATATCCTGCTCTGAAAGACCACTGTCATTTCGGATTGCAACCCTATGACATATATTTTTTCACGTCAATTACCCCAGGGAAATACTCAAAATGGATTGTCATTTTGCAGGAATTTATTTGGAATTCATTAAATCCAAATAAAAGGAATCTCTAGTCTTCGCCAAGCTTCTTTGCAATCTTCCATCGAATACCATTGATTCAACATCAGAACCATCAATTCTGGATGAGTCTCTGTTCCTCATTTCGTCATTTCACCCGTGGTATAGGGATATACTGATTTATCTCCAGACCCAAACTTTCCACCTGATACCTCTCACTCACAACAACAACGTATACGATATCAAGCCAAAGATTATCTAATCATTGGTGACACTCTTTACTGTCTAGTATTGATACAATTTTACGTAGGTGCCTCACACATGAGGAAGCCAAGAAAGTTTTGAATGATTTCCATTCAGGTGCTTGTGGTGGGAACTTATCTGGTTATGCTACCACACAGAGAATTCTCTTTGCTAGTTACTTTTGGCCTACAATATTCAAAGATTGCATTATTGCAGTCAGAAGTTTTCATGCATGTAAGATCTATGACTGTAAAGCTAGATTACCACCTACACCATTGCATCCTCTCGTCGTTGTTTGACCATTCGCCAAATGGGGCATTGAATTCATGACATGTAACCCTACCTCGGACAGGGGGCATGGGTACATTATAGTTGTCGTTGACTATTTCACAAAATGGGCCGAGGTGATGCCTACATTAAACTATAGTGGCGAGACGGCTGCACTTTTCTTTTTCAACCATGTGGTTGCCTAGTTAAATGTACCACAAGATATGTCTATAGATCATGGGTTGCATTTTCACAATCACATGATGACTGAGTTAACTACCAAGTTAGGACTTTCACATGATAGTTCTACTCCTTATTTCCGCAAGCCAATGGACAAGTTGAGGCCATCAACAAAGTCCTAAAGCGAATGCTTCAAAGAATGATAGGGGTTCATAAACGAAACTAGCACTTAATCTTGTACTCGACTTTATGGGCATATTGAAACTCGGTAAGAAATGCAACTAGATTCACACCCTTTCAATTGGTGTATGGTTTGGAGGAAATATTTCCGATACAATGTGAAATTTCATCTCCTAAACTCGCAATTGACCTGTTACCTGACACTTCTGATGAAGAAGCGTGTTTCTTAGAACTTATCCATCTGGATGAAACCCGTCGTGAAGCTGCATTTGCTAACGAAGCACATAAGAAATGAATCAAGGCACAGTACGACAGCAATGTCAAGCCTCGCATTTTCTCAGAAGGAGACCTGGTCTTGCTTTATGATTAGGAAGCTGATAGACTAGGAGCAGGAAATTTTGGACCACTATGGATGGGCCCTTACATTGTCAAGCGTGTTTTGGAAAAGGTGCCTATGAGTCTGTGGATTATGATGGAATTCCATTGTCGCAGCCCCGAAATGGGTTGTATCTCAAACATTACTATGCTTAATTGAGTGCAGTAAAAATCACTGTATATATGCTTTAATTGCATGTGTGTGTGTCAGTGTGTCTTTTATAGTTTTTATGTGGTTAAGTAATTTGATTTGCATTTGTTGTATATGTGGGAATCTTTGGAACCATTTGTTGGTTACGTCGATGGTGCTAGTCGTAGTACATAGAACCTATCTTCTACAGCATGGGCCATTTTCGCTCCAAGTGGTGAGTTAGTGAGTTTTCGAGGGATTTGTATTGGTCATTCTATGAACAATATCGTTGAGTATAACACATTGATCAAATTTTTCTCTGATGCCATTTCACATGGTATTCACCGAATCATCATTAGGCTAGAATCACAACTCGTCGTACTGCAACTAAAAAATGTTTATACTGTCTGAAACCCAACGATTCTTCGTATGTTCCTTAGAGTTCATCTTTTGGAAAGCCATTTTGATTTCATTCAATATCAACATATTTCTAGAAACTTTAACACATTAACTAATTCATTAGTGAACTATGTGTTAAACAGACATTTGCGGCACATGTAAAAGTAAATTTTCAATTCACATCATTAGTTGAATAAGATTTCACATAACCATATATAAAAACTCTGAAAGTAAAAAATAGATAGATGTTTTAAAGTTTTTACAGAATTTGTGTCCAAGACATGTTTGGTCATCTTACCTAAAAACTCAAAATGCATACAAAAATCATCCTAGGTAGACGTAGTGATGCTCACAATAACAGGTCACAGCCTGACATATCATGCACAATAGCTACATCCAATGGCCAACAACACCAATAGTATGGTGCTGCAACCTATTAGGTAACTCCTTGATCTGTATATTTTGAATACCAAGGGTTAACCCCTCTACATGATCCTGCAACTCTGCCAGTGTCTCGGTCAAACCCAAATCATGGAGAACTGCTCTCCCAACATTTCTCTGCGCTGGTCCGCCTGCCTCCTGTTGATGTCCCCTAGGTCGAACAGTACCAACATATATATGCATGAGAATGATTTTAGTTTAGTCTTGGAAACATCAAAAACAAAAAAACATGTAGAAACTTAAAAACAAAAAACATTTGGTCAAAAACAATTTACCTATAGCACCCCATTGAGTGCCCACTGGTAAACTCAACTCTGGATCTCCACGAAAATCCATCCCTGCATATGGATGCTCCTTCATAAAAATGTGTTTTCAATTGAGCCAACTGAAGAATGCAGTAGAAAATTTGATTGGTGACTAACTAGCATGTCTAGCCATCATTCGACCCACCGCTGCATCCGTGGATCTCTAGGACCAGCTACACCCATTGTTACATGCTGAGGTTGCATCAATGGAATTATCTCTAAGGTAAAAGTGATTAAGAGTAATCCACAGTTAAAATTCTTCATCTTACCTCTCCTTACCTTTGTCAGTTTCTCTTTCAATGAAGAAAGTACTGCCTCACACCAGTTGAAGAAAGTTGGCTCAAGACACTCAAGTGCATACTGCATGTATGATATGTTCGCCAGATGAAGTGTCACACTGCCTGCCAACTTTGTGATAGTGAAAAAGATTGTTCTCAAAGGAAAATCATGAATATCTTTGATGATTTTCTTTCCATATTTGCTAGGTTGTGTACCCAGCTGACAGAATTGTCGAACACAGTCCCTCACTAATTCACCCCCATGGGAAGAACCTGAAAGAGAAATGGGAGCACTACGTGTCAACAACCCTATAAGAAAGTAAACATCATCGATCATAATAGGGACCACTTTGTCCCTTATGTGGAAAGCCTGATCCGTTGGATCCCATGCCTGATCTAGGAACTGCAATAGTTTTGATTATTGCCTCATCCCGAAAAACCTGAAGTATTTGAGAAACCCACAGTTTCTGAGGGCCTCAACAGTACCCAGATCATTTAGGGAAACCATGTATTTTTATTCATGATCTCTTTCTCACCAAGTAATAGATATTATTATCTGATGAAAGTGTGAAATCAAACCATAAGCTTAGTTTGGATCCATTTCATGCAAAAAATTGGAGAAATTATGGGCGAAACAGGTGAAACAAATTTGTGAAACTCATCTAGCGTAGCCCAGGTAAGGAGACAGTGCATTGTAGAGCAGATACCCTTCTGTTTGGGTGATCTGCAGCGTAGTTTTCAACATGGAAGGATGTGCTAATCCCAGGGCGAAATATTCTAACCCTAGGGGCCCTAAAATCCCAAAAAAATTGTCTGAAACTGTAAAAGAATGACATGAAAAGAAATAGGAGGGGTAGATCTTCTACCTGTTCTAGACAACATGAGAAATGATCCACAGAATCTCTCGAAATCAACTGCTAAAGATCAAGGTAAAAAATAGGGTCAGGGCACAAACTCAATGGTAAATATCAAATGGTGAAAATGACATGGTAAATTCTTCTTTTATGTTCATTTCATGATTATTAAATGAGTAAACTTTAGTATTTGCATATTTTTACCAATGAAACAGGTATGTTTGATCTGTTTGGTGTTTCTTTGAATAGATTTATAGCTGACTTACAGAATTTGACGTGCATGATCGTGAATTGTACTTTGACCATAGAGCATACTTTTATCTCTTTTTTGAGCTCTGTTAAACATCGAAAAAGGAACCCCCTTGGAGTCCTCTTTAAGCTCTTCTCATACTCTCGAAATATGAAAATATTGTCGAGCACTTCTCCTTTTTAGCTCGTTAACAGATTGGAAATGACATCTACTCAATATAAGTTTAACCCTTTTCTGGACTAAGATAGATTATTTACGAAAAAGGAATACGTTGACCGAACATGATCAATAGGTTCTCTCTCGTATTATTTTATGCTTTTTCAGACTTGAGAGACAAATCTACGAAAAAGAACTTGTGGAGTTTTGTTTTTGTCCCTTTTCAAACTCTCTAAACATGAAAAGGACTGAGTTATCATTGTCATTAAACTTGTTAAGACATGAAATAGCGACAAACTTGTCCATCATGACAAGACCAAGTTTTACCTTCACTAGGCTCGTTAAAACATCACATAGCAATGGATTCACCCAAAGGGTGGAATTATACAACAAGCATATGTTATCCTCCTCAAGCTTGATAAAAAATAAAGAGGTATTGGTCAAAAATGACTGGGGAAAATGGGAAAAGGGGTAAACCACTTTATGGTAGTAGGTCGCTCTTGAACATGACACTTTCACTTCATCACTATGAGTATTTGGGTTGGGTTATCTGCTTGATAGTCATCATACTATCCATTACTTTAGTTTTGGGTCAATGCTTCCAATTCATTCAGTGTCGCCGACATGTTCAAGAGAAGTCACTCAGTTAAATTCATCCTTTGCAATACCCATTGTTGGGCGCGGGATCCCCCAAGGGAAGTTTTGGGGCTTAGAGCCCAGATTTTGGTCCAAATTTGTAATTTCAATGTAAAGAATTTGCATTTTGTGGGCGCAGAGCGCGTAGTTGTTAAGGATTCATAGGGTTGTCCGCCATTATTTTGATAATGTAATGTCAGCTGTAAAAGATCTACCCATGGTCCATGGAGAATGGGATTTTACAAATAGAGCAAAGCTCTAAGTAGTTATGGAATCAATCAGAAACACAATTTTGAAGTAATGAAGATGTATGTGAGATAGCTCTGAAGTGTAAGTCTAAGTTTTCGGTCATAGCGTAGGTAGAGGCTCTGCAGCTGAGTGTGTAGAGGCCTAGTAGTCCGCAGTTGAGTGCGCAAACCCTTGCAGCTGAGTGCGTAAGGCGAGTCAAGTCTGTAATCATATGGAAGTATTAATAAAGAGAAGTTTCTATCATTTCTACGTCTTTGTTTCATGATTATGCATATATTATATCGGGTATAAATTTCACTTCTAATGCTTATATGATGTGAAAATGTGTATAATTGTATTGGTTAAGTGAATGCAAGTAAGAAAATTTGTTTATGAGAAGCTAACTAAGATCTGTTAATAAGCTAAGTAAGATAATTAGCGTTGTTTGGGGAAACATCACAATTCGCTACCCTAGCAGCACGAAAGCATCTCAACCCCTGGTTAGGGCTACGCGGAAGCCGATTGTAACACTTCGCGAAGGTATTGAAGGGTGGAACAGAGCACAAAGCAACCTGCACAAAGGCAGGTATAGTTGGAATAAATCGACATCAAAACCATCTCAAGGGTGTGGAAACTTGGTTCCAACATCCCCCCATACTGCTTCAGGTGACACTTTAGTCCGCGCCCCGCGGGCTGATTCCAAAAGGGCCAGTAGTGTAGGGATTTTTTTGGCTAACTAACATTGAACCTGGGTCAGGCCCCCATAAGCCAACAAATGGTTCCGTTGTTAGGACCAAATTTTCATAGATATGTGTGATGTCATATCACTGGAATCCAACTAAGAAAGAAATCAAAGGCTAGTTGGATAGAAGAATTCACGAGTTCGCAACACAGGAGAATAGAAACCCGCAACTGTCAAAAGAATAGTGGCTAGATATCTACCTGTATACGGAGATCCACGAAATCTTTTTCGCATCCTTCCCTACTGAGCTATACAAGTGGATTGCGAAGCTAGCATATAGCTAAGGAAGGTGGAAGCTTGATGTTTCCATTGTGTAGACCCCAGAGCTGGTGTGAAGGTTGGAAGCATCGAAGGATAAGATCGCACACGCTGCCGATCACTGGCTCGATTCATTATAGGAGGATTTGTTACTGCGTTTGTGGTTGACACCTCAGTTAGATATAGCGAGGCAAAGCAACGCTTTCTTAAAGGACCAGAAGTAAGTACACAAAATCTTTGAATACTTGGATTAAAATGTTGTTGTGCAAAAAATGGGTTATGCAGCTACCTTGATGTTTGGGTCTACGCAAAGCGGAAGAATTTACAGAAATGAAGGAAATAACGGTCTAGAGCATACCCCCTTGATTTCACCTCTGCGAGGAGATGAATAAGGGATCATGAAGGTCTCTCTGTTAAGTGCTATTTAGTTTATAAGATAGGGATTTCCACAAATACCACCTCGGCCCACACCACCTCCATCTTCACCACCATCACCTCCAACTTCACTCGTACCAACTCCACCACCACCATGATACAGTATGGAAAACACAGTGAAGTTGCTTGTGTTCAAAGGTTTGGGAAATGAGGATCTGGACCAATTCTCGTTCGTTGTAAGGGGTATATGGGAAGTGCAAGGTGTTAGAAATGACCATATAAAGAAAGTGACACTGATTAGCGGTTTGCAGGATTTTGCACTGACCTGCTATATTAAGTACTCCAACAATAACCTGAATGCGAGAGTCGCATTTATCCAAACAACACTAAATAGATAATTTAGCAGGCCTAAATCTGAAGCACAGTCGATTGTGGGATTCAAACAGATCATGTTGCTACTAAGTGAGACTCCATGGGAACTAGATCATAGGCTAAAATGTACGATTCGTGAAGCCAACGTAAATTTGACGGATGGACAGCATCGTGAGTGGTTTGTAGCTTCGCTACTACCACACCTAAGGAGTGCGTTGTTGCAGCAGAAGATAACAACTCAGGCAGAGGTCCTAGAGATTACCATGAGACTACATGAGACCCCGATGCACGATCCTAACCTAGGAGTTTAGCAGATCCACACGTAGTTGGAGAATCTGTGCCTTCAGATGTAAAGTCTGAAAAAGGATAGGACTGTTCGATCAGAGGTACGTGAAGAGGTATGGTGCGTAAAATGCAAGAGTCAGGGTCATGACAAAGATCATTGCCTGGTATTTACAAATTACCTTGTAGGAGGAGGACCGATGCCTTTAAGGCCGAAAGCTCAAGAAGCACCAAGAGCGGTGCCTTCTTTGGGGTGCGCTCTCTGTCAAATAGTAGGAAAACATGCCATAGATAACTGCCACTTGTTACAGAAGTATATCAAACTCCGCAAAAGTTGTTCTGCAACTTTTGTAGGTCGGTGGGACATGATGAGAATACTTCTAGAAGCTATGAATTTATCATGGATAGAACACCCACCTATAGAGTTTAAGCTGAAACGTGGCCCCTTGACCAGAATATAGGAATGGCGCAGACAGGATTTCAGGGGCGTAGACGAGGCAGAGGCGGAGGAGGACCTGGTAGAGGTCATGGATAGTTGATTTGCTATAATTGCAGAGGACCATGACACTATGCCCATGATTTCCCTAATCCAATGCACCTGTCGTGCAAGTATTGCACGCTATTTGATCATGAGACAAAAGATTGTCCTACACTGATAGCTAGGATACATGACAAAGGATCGCTACCACCTCCCCCAACTCAAAACCTATAGATGATGAGGTTTGAGTCACTCGAGGAAGATTTGAATGTAAAGATAGTGCTCTGAAGTGGAATCGCGATGGGAGAAGACAAAGGAAAATAGTTGGAAGACAGTACATGGGTTCGCAAAGCCCTGATGAAAGAAGCTAAGTTTGATTTGGAGCGCGCTCGGGAAACCTTCATGGAAGCTAAGAAGAGCTTCGCTAAGGCCTCCACTTCAGAAAGCAAGGATAAACCAGAGCCGAAGATGGACCCATCTATGCTGAAAAATTTCCTCGAAACCTGTATGAAGTTATTGTGTGATAGTAAGGCTATGAAAGTGTTATAGGAACTGATCAATAGATGTGCTGGGACTGCACCAAGTGAACCACGCATATTCCACAAAATCAGAAAGCATAAGACAAAGACATGACATGAAATGAGACTTACCACACAGATCAGAGAATATGAAATGGGTTAAGTCATCCTAGATTTGGGATGAGACGCGAACGTTTTACTGAAACAGAAATGGGAGTGAATGGGGAGACATATGCTGAAATGGTCTCCAATTTAACTAAGGATGGTGAATCAACAGAAAATAATACCCATGGGGCTGTTGCAGGGAGTAACGGTGGATATTGAAGGAGTGAGCATGCTGGAGGATTTTGAAGTAATAGAGATTGTGGATGACATCAATCCCTACCCCATGCTGTTAGGAATTGACTGGGCTACTAATATGAACAGGGTAATCAATTTGAAGAAGTGGAAGATGATCTTTGAGACGAAATC
Source organism: Pinus tabuliformis (assembly GCA_031772625.1). Lineage (NCBI taxonomy): Eukaryota > Viridiplantae > Streptophyta > Pinopsida > Pinales > Pinaceae > Pinus > Pinus tabuliformis. The sequence continues at coordinate 941,511,321 of CM062811.1, read as the reverse complement.
ACTGTGCATAATAATACCCCTGGACCCTACTGAAGGATTGCACTATACGGAGCCAGTCCGCAACTATGAGAGGGACGATGATCTGGACTGCATGTATAAGATAACAGCGTGAGTCAAAGACTAGGTGAATCCCACCGCGAATGGGCGGATTACATGGGAGCATGAGAGTTCTTGCACTTTGGATTCCAATGAAGAAATAAAATGATGGAAGAATCGGTTACATGAAGTAACTACGCTGAATCGTAATATGATGACCAGGTCGTTGCGCTGCATGTCATCGGAGGTAAGAAATCTACATACTTATGATGGTATAAATGACCTAGATACCTTCTTGGATGCATTTGAAAGGGAGGTGCCTAAAAAGCAACACTTCCAGGCCTTGGATTGGGTAGTACGCGTTATGCCTACAAGATGATGGGTACGCACAAAGGAAGCTTTGATGATTGGTGCGAATATAGGAGAATGATGCAAGTACGATTTAGGAAGCCTAAGATGTGACTGACAGACAAGTATGATGGACAGAATGACCCATGCACATGGATGTAGGCCTATGAGAACAAGCCCCAACCTAAGAAAATGCACATGTACTCCATGCTAAAGTACTAGGTCAATAAGCCTCTATTGGGGGGACGCATCTATAGATGGCTTTTATTGTTCCAAGAATACGATTTTGAAGTTGTTGTAAAGCCTGGATGATTGAATGTGGGACCAGACCACCTGTCGCGCATTAAGACAGGGGAGGAACCCACTAATTTGGAGGAAGGATTACCTGACACGCAACCTTTTGCTGTACGTGTTGCGGATGGACATTTCGAGGATATAATACAATTTCTAACAATAGGAACTGCGCCGGAAGGATACTCTATCCAACAAAAGAAGGAATTAGTGGTGCATGCGGTAGATTTATCTGTCATTGCTGAGCATCTATACAAGATGGGGAATGATAAAATACTGCAAAGGTATGTACCTAAATTTTAACGAAGTAGCATCCTTGCGGATGCTCATAGGAGCGCTACAGGAGGAAATTATGTAGGAAGAGCAACTGTGTAGAAGATTCTACGCGAAGAGTTGTGGTGGCAAACCCTTCATCAGGATTCTAAAGCATATTGCAAGGCATGTGATGTATGTCAAAGAACAGGTAGGCCATCGCAGAGGGATGAAATGCCTTTGAATCTAGAAATTATGTTGCAACCTTTCGGAAAGTGGTTCATAGATTTTGTAGGACCTATTTAGCCTTAAGGAAAGATAGGTGCGAGGTACATTATCACTACGACGGAGTACTTGACTCATTGGGTAGAAGCACAGCTGGTGAAGGATTGCACCTGTGTGACTTCGGTGAAGTTTCTATTTGAGAATGTACTGAAACGATTTGGTTGTCCAAAGAGCTTGATGAGTGATTGTGGTACGCACTTTCTGAATGAGACAATCAATGCACTAACGAAGGAATTTCAGGTGTATCACAAAAAGAGCACACCTTATCACCCACAGGCTAATGGGACAATGGATGCATTCAACAAAGTACTGGAGACCGCTCTGACCAAGGTATAAAATTCTCAACCAAGTGATTGGGACCTACGCATACCTGTAGTGCTATGGGCTTATCAGATGACATGCAAGAAGCTAATGGGACAGACACGTTTTAGGCTTGTCTATGGAGTTGAAGCTGTAATGCCTATGGAATACATCGTGCCTAGTCTGCACATAGTATTGCTCATAGGTATGATGGATCGCTGAGCCCTTGAAGAGAGGCTCGTGTAGTTGGATGAGCTCAAAGAAGAGAGATTTTTGGCTGGATTTCACCAGCAGGTCCAAAAGAAGCATGAAAAGGCATGACACGACCGACACATCAAGCTGCACACATTCAAGATAAATGATCTGGTTTTTTTGTATGATAGTAAGTTTGATAAATTCCCTGGAAAGTTCAGAATGCACTGGTTAGGACCGTATATTATTAAGGAGATTACCGATGGAGGCGCGATACAGTTGGTAAAGTTAAATGGAGATCCCTTCCCAGGAAAAGTGAATGGCAGTCATTTGAAGTCATACACAAGTGGCCCAACCGTCTGACCAGTCGACCAAAACATATTCTTAGTTCTCTGGGCAGCTGAAAGGAGGCGTGGGACTATAAACTACTCTGCTCGGGAACTGATTGATGCCAGGACTGCGTGCAGTAGCAAAGTGTCACAGGGTCCGCGATAGTGCGAAGGCAGCTGCGCTGATGCTCATGTCTGCTAGAAAGTGACTGTTAAGGTCATTATTCACGATTTGATGCTTGGTTTGAGGCCAAATTGAGCAGGTGATAGGAACTTAAGGTGAACTTTATGGGCTAGATTCTTGAAAATCTATTGCCAATCTAGCATTAATGGACTAAATGTGGGGAAACGGTTGAATTCAAATTCAAAAGGAGCTATAAATTACAAGTGGTTGTCCTACAAACAACACTTGGCAACTACCAAGAGTTGTTTTACGCTCAAGTATTCATGAACCAAGAATTATTCGAGACTCTAAAAGTGAGATCAGAGGAAGTCCAGTAGGCATCCGCTCAGTGCGCTGTCGAACTTGTATCAATCCAAGCAAAGCTAGGGGGTCTTCGCGGTAAGATCTCCACACCTGCAGAGTGCATCAAGGGCGAGTCATGATGTTTGTGTTGGGGGCTTGCTGGGCGCGGGATCCCCCAAGGGAAGTTTTGGGGCTTAGAGCCCAGATTTTGGTCCAATTTTGTAATTCCAATGTAAAGAATTTTCATTTTGTGGGAGCGGAGCGCGTAGTTGTTAAAGAGTCATAGGGTTGTCTACCCTTATTTTGATAATGTAATGTCGACTATAAAATATCTACCCAGGGTCTGTGGACCGTGGGATTGTATAAATAGAGCGAAGCTCTAAGTAGTTAAGGAATCAATCAGAAACACAATGTCGAGGCCTAATAGTCGACAGTTGAGCACACGGACCCCTACAGCTAAGTGCGTAGGGCGAGTCAAGTCTATAATCATCTAGAAGTATTAACAAAGAGAAGTTTCTATCATTTCCGCGTCTTTATTTCCTGTTTATGCATCTGTTATATCTGGTATGAATTTCACTTCTAATGCTTATATGATGTGTGAATGTGTATAATTGTATTTTTTAAGTGAATGCAAGTAAGAACAAAGCTAACTAAGATCTGTTAATAATATAAGTAAGATACTTAGTGTAGTTTGGGGAAATATCACAGTTCGCTGCCCTAGCAGCGCGAAAGCATCTCAGCCCCTGGTTAGGGCTGCGCGGAAGCTAATTGTAACACTTCTCAAAGGTATTGAAGGGTGGAACAGAGCATGAAGAAACCTACACGAAAGCAGGTATAGTTGGAATAAATAGACATCACAACCATCTCAAGGGTGCGTATATTTGTTTCTAGCATTGCACCATACTGCTTCGGGTGAGACTTCAGTCTGCGCTCCGCGGGCTGATGCCGAAAGGGCCAGTAGTGTAGGGATTTGTTTGGCTAACTAACGTTGAACCTGGGTCAGGGCACCATAAGCCAACACTCATAAACCTTCATTTTCATGACCTCCATTCCTAAACCTTGTGTCATCAGTCACATTCCATCTCCAAAAATCATTACACTCGTTTCATGTCATTGATGTGGGATACATCAATGCCCTCCTACAATGAGTCGCTTCTTGTCGACATCAGCACATTATCCAAGAAGTTGACTTAGAAACACCCTTTCAGTACCTTGAGGCTTGCATACATCAATGGCAAGTTTCTCACTTCCGATGATAGGTTGACATCACTGGCCTTCGACCGAAAGAATTTTTGTGGTGTTCAAAATAAAAACATCCATTCACACCATACAGAATGTACTGCAGTACCTTGAGGATCATTATCATTATCGGTGATTTCTCTGGTGCCTATTAACAACTTACATCATTGGCTAGTAATCAAATGGTGTCTTACCATGTTTGACTTCAGATCACATATTCACATGGTTAAACTTGTACTCGAGCGAACAATTGAATGAGATAGAAGACCCCAGATCTAGTTTCATCCATCCAGGCTGCAATTTCAGGAAAGTATTAAATCATTTGTACAATGGATTTACATTGATGGTCATCCCATTGTGGGTCTATATCTGTAGACAACTATCTATGTACATGTAATGAAAATTTTATATGTTAAGCATGGGTATGCCTTCCCTCAACAATTCATGAATCGAAAATATCATGATATTATGTAGTGTAATTGATGCAGGTCACCATCTGCTTCAGAACCTCCTCATCACATCATAAAGAATATCACTCGACATTATCATTTTCGACTTCATGCTTTAGGGGGCAGCTGTTACAGATCCATTTGGGCACATCACTCCCAACATTCAGATAAATACTATTAGGGCTCATCAAACCCTAATATAGTCGCTACGTGCCCTAGACAAGTCATCACTTTGAACGCCTCCTTCCCTGAAAGTTTCCTGGCCTGAAACCCTCTAGAATTGCCTCCTTGAGGGACTAGCGTAGCCTTGGTCAGGGATAAGTGTGCTTCAGTGTAGGTAGGCCCATGTCAGGGTGAATTTTAGAGCACTTAGGCCCACTTTGACCTATGTTGGGCGAGATTGAGTGAAATCCTCATAGGGTTCTGGGAATATTCTTATCTTCTGGAGACTTCTAGAATATTCCCACACTTATCATCTCCTATGAGCTCGAAATTGGATAGGTAATTAGTTAAGTAACCTCCTATCCTCTCATCCCTTCATCCATCGAAACTAACTCTAAGTTTGGAAGGCCATTCAATACCCTCATTCATGACCAAACCTCCTCCATTTTCCTATAAATTGAGCACTCATCTAAGTGATCAGGGGATAGACTTTGAGAATTTGTAAGAAGATACTATTGGTGTGAGGTTTGAGATTGTAAGCAAGTATTGTTATGCTGCCAGAGTGTTGTGCTTTTGATTTGATGTTGGTTGGAACTCAAGCTAGAGGAGTGACATTGGATCAGACTTCATGGTTGTAACTATTCCTTCTTCTTAATAAATTTGTTTACACCCTTTCCCATATTCTTGTCTTTATGTATGATGATTATATGTGTAAATTATTTCAATTCCATTTGCTTATAATAGATAGATCTCTTGCTTTGATTGGTTTTTGTCCTCTGTTTATCATAGCAGGTACTTGTCGAGCGGATTAAGTTCGAGAAGTTGCAACGAGAACCATACAAAGGAGACAAAGGGAAAGTGAAAGATAACAAGTAGGTCCCTTGTCTTATTTATCTTCTATAGAAAATTTTTAAGCACTTTAATTTTGTTGTTCTAGGTGTAGCTACCCCCTAGGGAAATTGTGTTTATCCATAGATGAAAAATTCCACTTTACAATCTTCTTGTAGCATTTTATGACAACAAGGAAAATGAGTGATAAAAACTTGGGAATGATTACTAGATGGTGGAAATATATGAGGGTGATAGATTGGCATGGTCTTGGTCCTTCTGGAGCATCTGAGAAAAGGATGAGAAATTCCAAGTTTGACTTCCTTTAACTAGGCTTTTAATCAACTTTTCTTTTGGTGGCTAACTTGTTTTGTTGCTTACATAGGTTGGAGAACACCTGCATTCATGAGAGAGAGGTACATGGAGAAAATATTTTTATTTTTTATTATTTTTTCTTCTAGGCCTACTAGCCGCCTCAATAAGGTTTTCAACTAGTAGGTTTGACTATGCGCCTCAAAGGAGGTTTTCACCTAGGATCTTTTATTTTTCTCTTTCTATCTCTTTTTTCCAACTCATTGACTACCTCATGGAGGTTTTCAATCAATGAGCCAATCCCAAGTGCCTCAATGGAGGTTTTCACCTGAGATTTTATTTTTTCTCTTATTTTTCTTTTTTTATTTCTTTTCGTATCCTACTCTAATTGAAAAAACAAAATCATTTTTGAGTGTAGGAATCCTTCCAATGGAGCCACTTGCATAATTGGATGATAGATAAAATCATGTGTAGGCTTGAAACATATTCTTTTACATGTACCCGAATGTAAGAGACCAAATGCTTTGACTTTGATGATATCAAGCACGATTGAGGAAGAGAGTATTGTTGCAACTTAGTGACTGTCTAGAACCATATTTCAATATAGTTGTGATGCCCCTGGTCCACTTGCTGATTTGGATCATATTTGATGTCTTCTTCCTCCATGAAATTCAAATCTTATTATTTTTTCTGATTATTCTCTTGAACACATAGAGGATCTGATGGTAAACATGAGGCAACTTTCTCAATCTCTGATTATGATGTCTGATCTTTATCAAGTGTAGCCCATGATCCTTTGGTCTTCTCATTTGATTCTTCTTCTTCTGGATTTGGTACTTCAATGACATCAATAGAATCTCTTTTTGTAATATCTTTCTTGATCTAAGATGAATACCATTTAGATCAAGAGGATATGTTTGGAAGTTTTGTGCCTCATCATTATAAGTGGGTTGGGCTACTTCCTTGTGTGGGTTTGGAAATAGTGGTACATGTAGTTGAGTGGGAGTGGATATTTGAGATTGGATGTGGTTGGAGTTATGGTTGTGGTGGAGGTAGATGGTAGGGATAACATGGAGTTGAGTATGGAGGATATTGAGGAAAATATTAAGGATATTGTGGATGGTTCCCATAAGTTTCTTTCCAACCTTGTTGCCAAGATTGGTTTTGGGTTTGAGATGGCCAAGGTTTCCTATGAAAGGGTGTGTTCCAATTACTTTGAGATGGATGTGCATAAGCTTGAAAGTTTGAATTATGCTCTTGCCTCATATTAGATTGAATAGGCTACCATGGTCCTTTTTGAGCTACATAACATAACTACATTAACAAATGACTTGCTCCATTGTCATCTTGGTAAACTTCCTTCAACCTTGGTAATGAGGGGCAATATTTGACATGTGATTCTGCATGGACAACAAAAATATAAGCATCATATTTTTCCTCATCCTGCATTGTTAACATTTCTACTTGTTTTCTTAGATTACTAAGAATTTATGTTTTAAAGTAATCAAACAAATTTCCAAGCTTACCTTGACTTACCTATCTTGATGCCAATTTACTTACTCTTGCTCTTCCTCTTGATATGTGTTTGCATATTTCACAAATTTTTTCAAATTATAATTGGTATACATTAACTCTAATGATGAGATTAAGGAGATCAATCCACGCATCCCTAATTGTTCTAAGTAAGAGGGTTTTTAGTGTGTCAGACGCTAAAAGATGTAATTTCCCCCTCTTAACATTGTACATGAACCTCTCTATTAAATCCTCATATCTCTAATCTTCTTTTTGATTCACTCTAAATATTTCTTCTTTAAGATCATTTATATTTTTATAGAAATATCTTTTTCATATCATTCCATGATCTTATTGAATTAGTCCCTAAACTCATGAACCATTTGAGAGTTATATCCTTCAATGTTGCTGGAAACAATCTTAGCTTTTGAGTGTTTAATAAGTAACCATACGATCTACAAAGGATTTCAAATTCAAAGAGAAAGGCTTCCAGATCCTTTGACCTTAGACCATGAAATTTTTGAAGAAAATATGGAGGGATGTTCTTCATATGCACACTGAAATCAATATCTTGAATGGAAAATCCAAGAGGATCTTCTTCATTGTCATCATTTCCATCCATTTCTACTTCCTTCTCTGCCACCTCTTCTTCTTCTACCTTCAAAAATGAATGGTGATGTGGCTCCTACTTACTGCACCGCGTGATCAAATGGGGGGGGTTGAAGAAGTATTTTTAATCTTTTTTTTAAATAATGCTATTGCAATGGAATTTTCTGTTTTTGAAATGAAATATGCCTAATGAAATTTTTTTGTTTATGGAGAAAGTAAAATAAATAAATCAAATAGGGAAGAAAACAATGCATACTTTGACACCTCTCTGGAAACGATGCCAAAAAGGGATGAGCCTCAGTATTGCAACAAAAATGCTGCAACTCCCAAGGCTACCAACTTTAATTATCAACACGAGGTTCGTACAAACTTAAGAGGTATCGGCACTATATGTGCATCATACAATGTGTCTTTCATTATTTGTCACGATGTAATGTTGTGCATGTAATGAAATCAAATCCTAACTGGTTTTAGAAATGGAAATGTTCGAAATGGAAAAGAAATTAATCCTAGGTAAGAACAACAAAGTGTAATTGAAATCCTAAGAGCATGAATTCAAATAAATAGGCCTCATCTACATTGTAAAAAGGCATGTCCTAATTGGTGTTTATTCTTCCTCAACCATTGATTTAGAGCCTAGGGGTCATGATTCAACCCTAAGGGACCAAAACCAATATTTTTGAGCAAATCTGGGCAAGTATATACACGCTGGAAGAGTACTACAGGAAACTACAAGATGTTACAAATTTACTACAGGAAGTTATAATTCATTGAATGACCAAGAAAATAAAATCCAAATTGGATGGGACAAATTTTTTATTGACTAGGATGTATTAGGTCTACATTCCAAGTGGAATCACTCAAAAAGACCTCTGTTAACCCATGCTAAAAAATAACGGAAAATTATTAGTCTAAAATCTAAAAATTCGAGAAATAGTGAGCTAGTAAATCTATCAAATGCCTAACCTAATGAAGTGAAAATGCAATGGGGTAAATATTTTTATTAACTATAATTTGTTTTTGATATAATGCAAGTGGAATCAACTTGATTGAATCTCGTTAGCATTCTATAAAAAATAGAAGAAATTTACTGTTATTTGCCACAAGGGACTTCGAGAAATCTAGTTTTGGGAATAAGCAAACAAATCCAAGTAGCTCAATGATTACTATGACCTTAAAAATATGTTACAATGATGAAATGATGCTTTTGATTGTGAAAAATTACTTTATTCACTCATTTAACCCAATCTTACAACAAGAAATCATTAATACTAAATGCAAAAATAGAAAAAAGACAAGAAGAAGAGATGCATGCGAATAAGAAGTGAAAAGAAGAAAAGTAAATGATAGAAAAGGGCTCTGAGGCTCTTGGGATGGCCAAGCCCAAGTGTTATAGACATTTTTGTGCCTTACAGCATTGAGCATGAAATGTCCATAATCTAAGGGATCCAAATTCCCTAAACATGTTGTTCCTACCCCTAGAGGAACAAGGCCAATAAACCACAGCAATTCAGAGAAGTTCTCCACCAAAAACTGATCAAAACCAAGTCAATTCAGGATCATTTCAGTGGCTACACTAGCTGTCTGCGCTGAATGTCAAAGCCAACACTGGCTACCTGCGCTGAATGTCAACTGCAACACTGGCTACCTGCGCTGAGCGAGAAGGGACAAGTGGCAAGCTCATTTCTCAAGGTGTCAGAGTCCAAGAAGCTTCCAAAATGACACTTGCCTCAGGGAATTCGACTGGTGATGAGTAAGAGGTTCCAAATCTCCAAGTGGAAGCAAAAACCTCCAAGTGGAATCAAGAACTGAAAGAGGGAGAGGACACTAGTCACATCTTAGGCTGACTCATCCTCTCTCCAAACATCTATATATGGATCTCTCCCCCATGAGATCTAGAGGCTGGAATTTTGTGAATGCAAAGAATTGATGTTGGTTTGAGTTTAGAGCTATTGGGTGATTTGCTTTGAAGGAGGTGAAGAGGAGATTCCTTTCTACTGGGAAGGTGATGCTGGATTGGGCCTCTTATGGTTGTATCACTTCCTGAACTTTACTTCTTCATCAATAAAGCCATTTGAGTTTCTTCTATATGCATGTATCTCAATGATGTTTTGTTGTATTTGCATATTTAGTTTATTCTAATCCTTAAACTAGTTATGAATGTATGCTTCTTGTAGTTTCCCTCTCTTGCCATTTTGCAGGAACTTGGTGTAGCTGGGCCAGTGAAGGAGCAAGGAGCTGGGAGCAAGCAGCAAGGAGTGAGATTGGATCAACAAACTAGCGGAAGACATCGGTTAGTTACATCCTTCTCCTCTCTTTACATTTCATAAAGAAGAACACTTAGATAGTTTTGTCTTGTTTGTTGCTGAGGTACTATCACTCCTTAGAGTGGGATAAGGTCATTCCGTATTGGATACTTTTCCCAACAACAAATTGGCGACTCCACTGGGGACCGTATCTTGTTGGTTTGTTTGTGTTTTTGCTATTCAATTCATAAACAACAATGTAAACTTTGAAACGGGAACTGATACTGTTACCCGTTTTGTAGAGGTGGCAAAAAAATGACCCGATTTTCAAAAGTGTTGATGCAGAATACACATGTTTTTTTTAGAACATGGTTTTTGGAACTTTAATTTTTTTCATGTGCATTAAGTTTTAGAATGGTAGTGAATGGTAGTGATTTTCATCTTGATTTTTAAAAGTGAGTATTCTGCATCACACCCTTTTTTTAAAAGACCTATTTTTTGAATATCCATTTTTTTAAAAGACCTAGTGTATGAAATGTAAAAAAATATTTTCTAAATTTGATAGTTTTTGAAGTCGTCATTGTATTCATATTTTCTTGTTCTCTATCTTAATTTTTTTTTTTTAGTGGGGTTTTTATTGTTTTGCATTTTTAAATTAGAAAGTCGATAGTTTGAATTTTAGATAATCTACATATTTAGACATCCTTAATTAATTTTTCAATCCACATGAAATAATTGTTTCTAAAAAACAACATTTTTTAACAATGGACATAAAAAATAACCATTTTTAACATAAATATAACAAAAAAACTAAACGTTTTGATAATTTTTTGCTAGAATTAACATGTCAAAATCACAATTTTTATACAAAAATATTAACTAAAAATGGTCAAATAATAGTTTGTTTATGAATTTCATGTCAAAAAAATAATAATAACAACTTTTTTTTCAAAAAATAATAATTAACTTACTCGACTCACTATCCAAGATTGGCAACGCATCCTTGCCCCATCGTTTTACCCGAACGACCAATTTACTTATATTAATAACCGTAAGAATGTTACATGTTTATATAAGTAAAATTGTCCCGCGATCACATGTTTATATAAGTAAAATTGTCCCTCAATCAAATGGTATTAGCCACTTCAAGTTCTCAAGAAAACACAATAAAATAGACAAACTCAAAGATGATCTAAATGTCTAACTCCTATCCTCTTTAGCAGGCTTGATGGACTTTTTAGAAACTTTATTTTATATGGTACTAGCCACTTCAAGTTCTCAAGAAAACACAATAAGATAGAGAAACTCAAGGATGATCCAAATGTGTATTTTATGCACTCTTGAAAAATGGATCGAATCAAAAATTAAAACCAAATTATGGATCGAATTAAAAATTAAAACTAGAATATGTATATTATGCACTTGAAGCGGGGTTCATAAAATGGATCGAATTAAAAATTAAAACTAGAATATGACAGAATGATGGATTTTATTTAGATACAAAGGCTAGAAAGTTGTTACTTCAAAACACAAAGACTTGACTTTATGTTTGATTTAGAAGTGCAGCAAAATGACAGAATACATATGTAACTGGGTTTTTTCTGCTTTAATAAAATCTAGTTCTGTTTTTTTCGTCTGAAAAAAACATCCCATTGTACCCACCACTCCATTGCCCCATAAGAAAAAAGCATTGTTAGTAAGCCAAGCCAATATTCCTATAAACCAGAGAGAAGTGGGGTATTCTACTTGAACAACCTGCATACGTTTCCTACAAACTAATTGAAACCCTATGCAGGAATTCGTTGTACCAGGACTCATTAAATTTGATAGCAACTTTGAATTTTATTGGGTTATAATAGGGTTATGATTACAGTCACAATAGAATGAGATCCGTGAGTAGTTCCACTATTGGTGCGTTGAGAGTTTCATTCAATAGGCTCTTTTAAATTGCCTTCCAGCTTTTCTCTTAAAACATTATTTCACGTTAAAGCATATACACACATGTTGTTGGTTGTTTGGCATCTTATAAGGTATCGAACAGTTAAATATTAATTGCAATTGTTTGGATATATTTTTCACTGTCAAGTTGTGTTTAGGTTGGTGTAAGAATTCCTGCACTGCATTAACTACAACCAGCGAATGCAATTTAAGTTGCAGAGAAGAGCTATGATGCTCTCGGATGTTCTAGCTATGGAATACAACAAGGCAATGGCAAGTAGAGGAATGGAGGACACCAGACCGTCCTCATGGATAAAAGAAGGATGCAAGTCCTCGGTCCGTTGGGATAGAGAAAGGAAACCAAGATCAAGAATAAGAGATGTTGCTTTAAGGAGTTTAACACATCACAATTAAAGAAAGATGCAATTGCAAACATACACATGAAGGTTTATGAACTAGTTATCTGTTTAGCAGGGCCTAGCTTGAGGAGGACTGGTAAACCCCTTTGAAAAACCCTCCACAATTTTGAATAGCTTTTTATGTTATACGGAAGAATGATCTATTCATCATGTTATATATGTTATATGGAAGAAACAATTCATGTAAAAAATGATTTAAACATCCTGTTATAATAAAATGTTGTTGCCAAGATTGTGAACACTCTTTAAAACACTGTAGCTGAAGTCGTCACTAAATTATCCATAAAAATGGTCTTTAAAAACAATGTCATCGTACTAATTATTAGTCCCTGCCTTCGGCACGCAGGGACTATAGCAATCGCTCTGCATAGACCGAACATTAAATTACATTGACCAACCATGTATTCACTATTTTAACCAATGTTTAATAAAAATATTTAATCAAACAAATTTTTATGCAAAGTTTTAATTTCGACCTCTTATTGTCGGGAAAAATGTATGACTTTGTTAAAACTTACGATAATTCCAAATTTCACTTCACTTCAACGCTAGTTTAATGCCTTCCATGTTAGTTTAATGCTACGTTGTCGTTAGCATTATTTACAAAACATTTAATGTTTTCGGAGAACATTTAAAGTTTTACATTCTCCACTGCAATACATAACAATGCATATCCAAATCACCGCAGTACATAGGGGTGTAGTCACATCTTCGTGGCAAAATGGGGACTGTCCACAGCTTCGTGGCAAGCTGCATGCTCCTTCAAAGCCTCATGTTCCTTCTTCATTTGAAGGAGGTAAGTGAAATTGAATTGCTTCCAAACAAGTTCAGGCATGCACTTTGATTTTGTTATATAGCTCCCTAGAAATGAAACTACTTCCGAACATGGTCAGGTCGACACTCTGATTTGGTTATATAGTTGGCTTTCAGGCCTGCACTCTAATTTAGTTATATAGTTCGCCATAATTTCTTATTAATGTCCAGCATCATCTGTTCCACCATGGCCACCGTTGTAGCTGTTGTTGCCTCTATCACTATCTCACACGGTGAGTGTGAATAACTTTCTCATATCAATTATCTGTGAATAACTGCCCAAACGATATTTTTGTTTAGTTCGCAACAATAGGGTTGTCTGTAGTTTTGAATCTTACTGGACCTCATCTTGTCATTTGGATTTCTGCCTACTTCTATGATCTGCTGGCGTAGTTTTGAATCTTACTACACCTAAGCTTCTTAATTCGATTTCTTCCTACTTCTCTGATCTGCTGGTCTTGAGCTTGTCAATTGGATTTCTTTCTACTTATCTCTGCACGTCTTAATTGAATTTCTTCCTACTTCTCTCTGTCGGTCTTAAACATTGTTCTAAGCATTGCAGGTCTCAATTTAATTTCTTCTTGCTTCTCTCTGCTGGTCTTAAACATTGTTCTAAGCATTGCAGATAGATGAAATAAAACCACTGCTGATAAACAAAATCTTGTGAAAAGGATCTGCTGGTCTTGAACAGTGTTCTAAGAATTGCAGATAGATGAAATAAAAGAACTTCAGATAAACAAAAGCTTGAGAAAAAGATTTGCAGTTACAGTCAATGCTCCCAATTTACCAACAATAATTATTTAATTATAATTCTTTAATTGAAAAAACAGGGGGAATACAATTCATATGTGTATCCATCAAAGGAGGAATACAATACATATGTTTACCCATCAAATTCCAAAGAAAGCAGTCATTTGGATTTTGGTTATATTTACAAATTTTGAAATCATAATTGCACAAGCTACTAATTATTATCAATGTAGAAGCTTACAACTCCTTCCATGGCTGACAAGTGAAGCACTATCATTAAATTGTCCATAAAAATGGTAATTAAAAACAATGTCATTGTACTAATTATTATCAATGTAGAAGGTTACAGCTCCTTCCATGGCTGACAAGTGAAGGACTAGGTTAATCTTGCATCAAATCAAAGGATTTTCTGCAAATTTTTTGCAGTATTTAAATTGTTAAAAATAAGTTCGAATCACTGCCATAAGTTCATTTGCAATATTATAAGTTCATTTGCAATATCACGTTTTTAACTGTTAGGTACATGATTATTTTGTGAATGGAAAGCGGGGGTCGATTCCGGGAATCGACCCCCGCTCTGGAGGTTCCATTCACAAAATAATCATGCCGCGTGTAGGATTCCAGCCAGCTGGAAAATTGAAAACTCAAGTAAAATTACTTGTAGAGTGCCAAAACCAAAGAAAAAAACTCAAGTAAAATTACTTGTAGAGTTACATAACCATGGAAGCGTCCTAACGAAAAGAACGAATAACAAGCAAAAAATACGGGAAGGAAAGTAGTCTTTGGTAAACGCAAAGAACCCTAATAGCCTTTAAGTCGTTAACCGTGTAAGATCATATACATTCCATTGGTATTAGGGTTTGGCTTTATCCCTATGTTTTCGTATTGATGTAACACATGGAATAACAAGAGCACGACCTGTAGAAGAAGATTCTTTAAGGAATGTAGAACTAGATATATCACATTGATTTCGAAATTATAGTTTCAAGTATTAATAAAACCCACGACTATCACAAATAATTAGCAAAGCCTAGCAATACAGAGATAAAATTGTTATTATAAAGTCAACACAAGACTTTGTGTGTGTGTGTTGAAAACTTTTTCTAAGGTATAGTGTTAGTTAAATCGTATGACGAGCACGAGTGAAACATGTTGTGAGCCAACATAAAGTGAATTGGGACTTATTTAATTATATTTGTAAACAAGGGTCTCACATTTAGATGTTAAAATTATATGATTTGAAGTGTTTTAATAAAAAACATGATGGTTATATGATCAAGAAGAGCTATACAAAATAAAATATATGAAAATATATAATTATATTGAGAAATTTGTTATGGGTATGTTTATGTTAGGAATGAGTACTCCGAAGAAGGAATAATAGGCCTACAAGGGAAAAATAATTCAAGTTAGGAATTTAAATTACAATTTTGGGTATAGATAAAGCGCGAACCTGAATTCGAGGAATTTGAGTTTTTGTCTCCCTTCATTGCTCTCGAATTATGAGTGCACCAAATTTATCTTATTACATAATAATAGAAATGGCGGATGGATGCATCTTTCTTATGCCGGGTTCCAACAAACTCTAGGATTCAAGCACTATTCCTTATGCCTATTTTATATTGAAGCCCAAATGCTTGAATTGGGGAATTTTTCAAATTTATTTTCATGATCAAAGAGAAAAGAAAGAAATATTTTTAAATGAAAATTTTCAAGTCTATTTTTATGATTAAAAGGAAATGAGAGAAGCAACAGTAAATTGAAATTAAAAATGATTTCAACAGTAAATGAAAAACAATCAAACTAGGCCTAAAGCCTCTTACAAAACAATATACGATAAGGTCATATATTCAAAAGCGTTTCACTATCTGACCAAAAATTATTCAATGCTTACAATGAGCTTGTTAAAGACCTGGAGGGGACTTGTAAATTAGAAGAGTACAAATAAACAAGAGGTACCTACTTTGTCAATGGGGTCTAGCTTAGATGATTGAAAGGAAAAAAATTTAGATTGTTATCCTCTCCACCTGGGTTCAAAATCTTGCTTGTCACATCTTTGCCCTTCATGAACCAATTGTTGTTTGAGGCTCTTCATGAGCCCTGAGGAATATCTTACCCTTGCTTATCAATGGTGAGAGTGCTTGGTTACACCATACATGTAAAAAGATCAAGAGGCAACTACAAATATGCCAGAGTTCTTCTTGTGAAACCTCACATCAAAAACCCATTTAATGATGTTAAAGAAGCAGCCATCTATCAAGTTCTTGTATTTGTAGACTATAATCACTAGTCATATCCAACCATATTGTATCAAATCGAAGTGAACTGGGTGAACGATATGCCATTGGGAGGGAGACTAATGGAATAATGAAATTATTATTTGAAATAGATACCAAGTTGTCATTCATGGACAACCTGGAAGAGTAATGTGGTGATGTTCATCAGGCATTTGGGAGTTATGTTCAAACGATTTTCCATTGGCTCGACAAGTCATGTTCCACCGAGATCAATGGTCAACAAATATGTTGGGTTGAGAAGTAGTGAGGGAGTTAACTACCTCGAGAAACATGATAACTAATATGACCCATATCATTCTGACAAAAGGAGGGGGCTCCAACTTTGGGGATGCAGATCATCGATGCATGAGCATATCGAATCATAAGGTAGCAAGGGGGTTAACTACTTCAAGTCACCTAATATGTTGTAGATTGAGTTAGTGCTCCACCACGGGACTTAAGGTCTAGCGTTGATTCTTTTATTAAGATGAGAAACTATTGATTTTGGTTGAAAACATGTTAAATTTATACTTAGGAAAGAAAAATGATATTCTACCAGAAACATTAATGTGTTTTTTCCTTAAAATTTAACTTTGTTTGAGACATAAAAAATTGGTTTTATTAGCATTTTTTAAAAAGTATGAAAATTGACCCTAAAAAAAAAAATCATTATTCCAGTATCAACACTTTCATTCTGAAGCTATATTTTGTAGGAAAATTTCGTAGAAAATTTCGTAGTCACTGCCATTTTTAAAACAGCCGCAAAATTGACACCTAAAAAAAAATCATTATTCCAGTATCAACACTTTCGTTCTTAAGCTATATTTTGCAGGAAAATTACGTAGAAAATTTCGTAGTCACTGCCATTTTTAAAACAGCCGCAAAATTGACACCTAAAAAAAAAAAACATTGTTCCAGTATACACACTTTTCGTTTTGAGCACTGTTTTTGTGGTTTTTTTGGGGTTTTTGGGCCAGAGTTCCCGTTTTGAGTTTATAGTTCCCGTTTCAAAGTTTACATTGTTAAACTCAAAGAGTACCGAATCGAACTGCATTTGGATCTTTCAGATGCAAAGTAGAGGGCAGCTACTCTAGTCCAAGTACTGGGCCTGTTTATGATCTGAAGAGCTAATCCACAAGTACTCTAATAGCTCTTAGTGATAGATCTTCATCCTCCTTTGAATCATCCCTTAGTTTGTACTTGATTGCTAGCTTTGATTTGGCCAAAAACTGTGATTTTAACTACAAACCGTAGCTCAAAACCCAGGAACAATTCTCGTTCTTGCTTCAGCGCAGACCCAGTGAAGAGGTTCTGCATTTCAACGCAGGTCCCGTGAAGGCTACCTGCGCTGAATGTCAAAACCTCTGTGTTAGACCTGCGCTGAAACAGTCCTTGCCTTGTGCAGCTGTGGTTCCCTGTGTCTTTTGCTCAGTTTTTATCCCTGTTTTTTGCAGCCTGTTATCAGTCAATGTACCTATCTGAAACCACCTTTCTTTGCCTCAATTTCGCCTCGGTTGTATAAATAAACTGTATTTGTTCTTTGTGTATTTATTACATCATTTGCAGTTTCCCATTACGAAAGTGAACTAGTCTTACTGTGGCCTCTTAGATCTAGACCTGTCATAAGTGTCGTTTTGATCTTAGGAGTAAGTTTGTTTGCTGTTCACAGTTGATTGAGCTTTTACTTTCGTCATATGGTTTGAATTTATGTATTTCTAGTGTTGAAACAAGTAAATCATAAGGTGTCTTTTGATTTTGGACTAAAAACTTGTTTGTGTGTTCACTTGAAATTGAATTCAAAGTTATACAATAGCTTTCTTTATATAAACATCGATATTAAGAAAGAGAAAAGAAATACCTGCATTGTGCATTTGCATTTTGACAGCTTGCATGTTGATTTAGGAAAAAGTGCATTACTGTGTGCTCTATGCTCTGTGTGAAAAGATGATGTCTTTCTTTTCCCTCAGTAGTTAGGATTTTCATATGTTGAAAAGATAGAAAAGCTTGCTTATCATCTTTAGACTGCATTTAGGAGTTGTACCATACATCTCGTGGTGATCCATAAAGGAAAACTTCTAAACAAGATCAACCTAAAATAAATTGAATGAACATAACAATGCTTTGAAACATAACGCAAACATAGAGGTCTAGGCTAGAGACGTGTTCCGACGTCGTTAAAACTGATATCTTACCGTTGAGTGGTTGGGTGATTCCTCCACGGTGAAGCGATAAGTATCAATACGGACTTGTGCTCCCACGTACCGTCGCGTATATATTGGGAGACCCCTATAGGAATAAAGCCTTTATCCATAGGAAGCCGTGTCAGTCGCCCTACTGATCGCAATGCACTGAACACAGCATTCAGGAAGATCGACTGCCCGTACCCTAAAAGGTATTCTGCGGTTTTGCGAAAAGTTTGGCACACCTTCTACCTAGAACTCCAGAGCAGTTCCTTTTGGCCTTTTTCAGACTCTATAACAGAAAAGTCCATCCGAGCATTTGTCACTTCGGGCTCATTAAAACATCGAAGGAGACTAGAGTCATCTTTAGCTTTTTCTCGACTCTTTAAAAGTGAAAAAGCAAGTTGTGTCTAAAGCGTCGTTAAAAATTTATTTTAAACGGAACATAATCACCTCCTATTCCTGCGTTGATCTTTAGGTTGAGAAAATGGAACACACCAACCAAGGAATTCCCCATGATGGAAATCCTAGTCCTTTCTCCTCTTGGGGAGATGTTGGTGCGCCCCACATGGCCACATTGTCGCTTCCAGGACTGACAATTGGCCTGCCAGTCTGGCTCTTCTCAACCAATGTAGTTCAGAACACCACGGTTCCTGAACAGTCGAGTCAACAGTTAGATCAGTCTAGAGCTGCCCACCAGCCTTCTACTTCCTATAACTCTTCCTCTCCTCCTTCCTCCTCGCAAGGTAGAGCCGGCAAAAGCCAAGCTCCCAAAGAGAAGAAGGAGAAGAAGAAGAGAGAGAAGAAGAAGAAGGAGCCAAAGGCGACTGGGGGCAAGCAAAAGGCATCTGACAAAAATCCACACACAGCACTAACCGGGCCTAAATCGCCATGTGTCATATGTGGAGGAGACCACTTCCATAGAGACTGTCCCTGTATTCCCCGGATACTAAGGGACTGGTCTCCTCGTTTGCACAATTCGGGAGCATCAACCTCTGATAGTCATGTTGAATGCTTACCGTCAACCAGCGAAAGTGAAGGTTCAAGACAAAGAGGGGGAGCAAGATCCCCCTGCAGACTGTGTGAAGGCGATCACGCCATCCATCGTTGTCCCTTCTTAGACGAGGCGAAGAGAGTTTTGGAAGATCATCCGGTTTCGCCGTTACGACTTCCTCCTAGATATAAAAAACTCGTGCCAAGTCCTTCGTTAGTTGAGAATATAGCTGGCCCGCTCAAGTGGTCAGCTGAAGCGTCCGTCATTGAAAATGAACCTACTGAATCCAGACCTGACGAAAGTCCAAAGGTCGAAACGGCAGTTGACCCGGTTTTGCCTTCAGAGGATTCATCTTCAAATGACACCGTCACTGAAGAGAATAAGGATGACACCATCCAGATTCTTTTCATCAACACAGACTCTGACGAGCATCAGGGCAATGCGCCCATTCCTTTATCACAGGAAGGAACTTCATCAGGGTCATATCCGGCCGTATATTCGGTCCCACCACCAAGCAACCTGGTTGTGTCCTTTGACTGGAACCAACTAGGCAGACCCCGGTTGCCAGCCAGTATACCATTCAGAATTATAGTCCAAATATATAGAATGGTAATGGCTGGCACTATCATTGATGAAGGGGCATCTGTGAGTATCCTTTCCTCTATTGCTTGGAAAGCACTAGGTTCCCTAGCGCTTTTGCTTGAGATAAGAAATCTCTCAGGTTTTGATAAAGGAACCAGTCGACCATTAGGGATCCTCCCCAATGTGCCCATAACATTGAAAGGGAAGGCCGCTCAAATGAACGTGATGGTCGTTCAAGGACCCTTGGATTATAACCTACTCCTTGGACGAGATTATATATATTGCATGGGAGCCATTGTCTCCTCACTCTTTAGAGTAATGTGTTTTCCACACGAAGGAAGAATAGTCAAGCTCGTAGACCAACTTTCATTTCCGAGATCACGCATCGCTAATAGTCACATACCAACCCTGAATGGTCTATTCAATCAAGAAATGTCTCCACCCCCAGTCCTTCTTCCCGATGAGTGCGAGTGATTCGGAAAGATGTGACTGGAACCCAGGGGGCATGCATCCTGGTCTACTTCGGGCAGAGAAAACCTTGGGTATAGGGTAGGTTTCCATGGGAGAATATGACTAGTCCGTACCCCGTCCGTCTAGGAAGAGGGGTTGTTCTAGAATAGGATTCTTTTGTCAAAGTTATGTGTTTGACGGAACAGGGTCACTCACCTTTGTCTATTTCGGTAGACATCGCCGAAGAAATGTTTTGTTTGAAAGATTAACGAGACAATCTTTGGGTAACCTGAAAGAGGTAGGCCTCTCTCGGCAAGACAAATGTTTTGGCAGAGGTGAAGTAGAGGTAACCTTGAAATCGTACTTTATGCCTGGGGGCATGCAAACCTTTTGGAGTGCAAGCAAAGAGCGGTTATTTATCTGTTTTTTGGGTTAGCCGTTTCCTAACTTGCATAAAGGAAGGATATGGAGCAAAGCTTTAAAGATGAAGCTCCAATAAAAAATAGAATCTTAAGGAGACATTCTTATCTTATGACTGGTATAATCGAGCAGTTTTAGCAAAAGTTCATGCTCGTTAAAAAATAAACGCAAGATTTGAGCAGTTTTAGCACAAGTTCATGCTCATTAAAAAATAAACGCAATTGTGAGCAAGCTTCCCCCTAGAGTTCAAGCTCATCCAGAAAAAATGAACCGGTAAATAACCATTGTGATCGTAAATTCATCAGCCATAAAAGCCTTGGTCGTGTTTGCACCGTCACCTCCACTTTTCATTTGGCCGATCATTCACCTCCATTTGATTGTTTACCTATTTTGAGGAACAACTGCGAAGAGTGATTTCACCTAGCCATCCTTGTGACACTGCCGTGATTGGAAAATTCCAACCTGTACCTGGAATCTGCTGCTATCCCTGTTTATCACTCGTTCCTCAAAATACGAGTCTTCTTTGAGCTCTTTTCATCTGACTCGTAAAATATGAAAAGTTTGCCGAGTTTTGGCCTTCCAGCTCGTTAAAGCGACCGGAAGAGCTATCCCTCCTCTAGATTTTAATCTTTTTGGACCTGAGGGATTATTGCACAAAAGGATCGAGCGCTTGTTTAGTTCGGCTCGTTAAAACTATCGAACATTCATCCCTTCTGTATTGTTTTATACTTTTTCGGACTTAAGGGATTAGATGACGAAAAAGGACCTTTGGAGTTAACTTTACGTACCTTTTCAGACTCTCTAAAAATGAAAAGGACCGAGTTGTCTTTGTCGCTAGACTCGTTAAATGCATTAAATAGCAACAAACTTGTCTTTAGACGAGAACGAGTTTCCCTATTGCTAGGCTCGTTAAAACATAGCGATGGGCTTGCCCGAAGGGAAGGTTATAGAACAAGCATATGTTATCCTCCTCAAGCTTGACAAAAATAAAGAGGTACTGGTCAGCAATGACTGGGGAAAAATTGGGAGAAACTCAAAGCTTTGATGGTAGCAAGTCGCTCTTGAACATGACACTTTTCCTCCGTACCACAATCGGGTTGGGTTGTTTCATTCACCGGTCACATCACCATGGTCTCGCCATACCATCCATATTTGGGGTAATGCTACCGATCCATCGCATCAGTGTCGCCATATGTTCAAGAGATGTTGTTCAGAAAGAGTCAACCGTGTCCCATCCACTGCCATACATTATCCTTCATCCTTTCATGTCCGCCACCCTGAATCATATATCACAGATCGTGTTCACCTCCATCACAATCATTAGCTCCGTTCCATGTCACTGATGTGGGATTCATGAAGGCCCTCCTTTGACGGATCGCTTCTTGTCGACATCAGCTCATTATCCAAGAAGTTGATCTAGGAACACCCCCCTCAGTACTTTGAAGCTTGCATGCCACAATGGCAAGTTTCTCACTTCTGGCGACAGGTATACATCAATGACCTTCGACCGAAAGATTTTGCGTGGTGTTCGATGCCAAGTCCTCTATTCACACCATGTAAATTGTACTGCAATACCTTGAGGTTCATCATCATTATCGGTGATTCCTCTCGCGCTTGTTAACAGTTTACATCATTGACTGGTAATCAAGCGATGTCTTTCCACGTTCGACTTCAAAAAATTCTCACGTGGATAGACTTGTACTTAGAGTGAAGATCGGATGAGATTGAAGACCCCGGATCTAGTTTCATCCATCCGGGCTGCGATATATTTTCAGTAAATAAAGACATTGAAATGTGCAGCAGATGATCATCCTACTCAAAGGATGATAATTTCATCAAAAATTATCAGTCTACCATCATACGATTGTCTGTTCTATGTACAGAAAAATGAATTTATAAAGATGAGCATGGGAATGCCCGCCTTAGCTAGATCATGAAAGCAGTATGAAAAATAATGTATTGTATTGTATCTTATTACAGGTCACCTCCCAACATTGGATGAACTTCGGATCCTCCTGATAAAGCATTTCACCCGATAAACA
Organism: Pinus tabuliformis; assembly: GCA_031772625.1. Lineage (NCBI taxonomy): Eukaryota > Viridiplantae > Streptophyta > Pinopsida > Pinales > Pinaceae > Pinus > Pinus tabuliformis. Next base: position 941,488,601 of record CM062811.1, on the reverse strand, counting down.
GCCTCACACTTTAGGGGGCAACTGTTATAGACATTTTTGTGCCTTACAGCATTGAGCATGAAATGTCCATAATCTAAGGGATCCAAAGTCCCTAAACATGTTGTTCCTACCCCTAGATGAACAAGGCCAATAAACCACAGCAATTCAGAGAAGTTCTCCACCAAAAACTGATCAAAACCAAGTCAATTCAGGATCATTTCAGTGGCTACACTAGCTGTCTGCGCTGAATGTCAAAGCCAACACTGGCTACCTGCGCTGAATGTCAACTGCAACACTGGCTACCTGCGCTGAGCGAGAAGGGACAAGTGGCAAGCTCATTTCTCAAGGTGTCAGAGTCCAGGAAGCTTCCAAAATGACACTTGCCTCAGGGAATTCGACTGGTGATGAGTAAGAGGTTCCAAATCTCCAAGTGGAATCAAGAACTGAAAGAGGGAGAGGACACTAGTCACATCTCAGGCTGACTCATCCTCTCTCCAAACATCTATATATGGATCTCTCCCCCATGAGATCTAGAGGCTGGAATTTTGTGAATGCAAAGAATTGCTGTTGGTTTGAGTTTAGAGCTATTGGGTGATTTGCTTTGAAGGAGGTGAAGAGGAGATTCCTTTCTGCTGGGAAGGTGATGCTGGATTGGGCCTCTTATGGTTGTATCACTTCCTGAACTTTACTTCTTCATCAATAAAGCCATTTGAGTTTCTTCTATATGCATGTATCTCAATGATGTTTTGTTGTATTTGCATATTTAGTTTATTCTAATCCTTAAACTAGTTATGAATGTATGCTTCTTGTAGTTTCCCTCTCTTGCCATTTTGCAGGAACTTGGTGTAGCTGGGCCAGTGAAGGAGCAAGGAGCTGGGAGCAAGCAGCAAGGAGTGAGATTGGATCAACAAACTAGCGGAAGACATCGGTTAGTTACATCCTTCTCCTCTCTTTACATTTCATAAAGAATAACACTTAGATAGTTTTGTCTTGTTTGTTGCTGAGGTACTATCACTCCTTAGAGTGGGATAGGGTCATTCCGTATTGGATAATTTTCCCAACAACACCAAGGAAAATCAGAGTCCTATGACAGAGACCAAGATTTAGAAGCTAAACATGACACCAAGCTTCATTATTTCCATCAATACAATTACATCCCTACAAGAAATGAAAGTGGAGCTGCAAAAATATGACTTCTCTCCACAAGAAGACTAAGAAAAATCCACCCCTAGAGGAAAATTCTACTTGGTACTTATAAAAAATGATTAGGAATAATTTCCCATGAAAGGATGAAGTTTCCCCCAACAAAATCCGTTAATTAGTGCATATGGTTCCCAATACTAGGAATTTGTATTAAATGACAGGGAACACATTCCTAGATTTTCTCAATCATTGGAGCTCCAAAATCTGTGAAATTATTTTAGAATATCTTCTTGATTTATTATTTAATATAAATCATCCTATAGTAGGGAGAAAGTCCATAAATTATCTCCTCCTCCAAATCTTCATAATTTTCCCAATATTCCACAAAAATAAATAATACTAGGCACAAATATGCAATTATCCATAAACCTTCCTAATGAACATATTAAAGTTAAAAATACATTATCTAATTCAAAAAGAGAGGTTTAATGGGCTGAAGGATGGTGAGATGGGCTTCAATTTATTTCTAATTTAGAGGCCCATCAACTTGTAATATCAACAAGTCAAAGTTCAACATAAGCATCCAAGAGGGATGTTGTTGTTGATAAAAATTTCAAAATTGAAGTGTGAAGTCATATCTATGGACATAGTCATTGGGCTACAAAATTCCACTAGGAAACATGATGTAATCATGGTGGTGGTATTTGAATTGAGCAAGAAAACTCACTTTATCCTTATGAATTCCACTTATAAAGAAATCAATATTGAAAATATTTTATAAAGGGAGTTTTGAAATTGAATATCATGTCTAATAAAATAATATATAACCAAGATGCCAAGCTTACATAAAACTTTTGGAAATATTTGTTTGAAGGTTTTGGGACAAATTTGGCAGTTACTATAGCTTACCATCCTGTTGACGGCACTGGACCCGCCAACATTCAGGGGGATCACCCCGGTATGAAGTCCCAACTAGACCTTACGCTGTTTCGTGTGGGAGTCCCATCCAGTATGATGGCCTGATTTCCATTATCCTAAAGATTTACCTCAACTCTTGCTTGTCAGCACAGGAGAGTGGTCTACTTTGTATTCAAGAAGTGAGGTTCACATGCTTGGTAATTGTAAGTGTTACTTGCGTCAATGGTTCCTTCACTGTAGAGGGAGAGGGTGAGAGTGAGTCCCAAATCTGCTAGGAACACACAACACAACAGGACATGCACAACTACCGGAGGAACAGTGCACACGAATGCAACAGTCACAACACACAAGGGAATATAACATGTACAACACTCAGTGGATGAGTCTGCATGAGTGAAACAATTGTTACAACAAGTTTTTTGTGAAAGGTATGTCTGATGTCTGGGAAGGTAGCCACCATGGGCGAGACAACGTTAACAACATATACAACACATTTTAAGTAATAGATTATGTATTACAACAAGTGAATTAGTTCAAGTGTGAAACACAGTGATCTAATAATGAGATCTAAGACAATTAATAAGGTATTACAGACTCATGTGCATGGATTTGTCTATGTTATTTTATGTAATGGATTGATAAGATTGCGAAGTACATAGACAATGAAGCAGTAAACAAAACATAATAGAAAACATATAACATAACAAATTTAATGAGGAGTTCACCCAATACTCCTGGGCTACATCTCTTGGTCCAGCCTTCAGTGGTGGCCTCTCTATTATGCCTTCAAAACAAAGTTTTTACAACAGTGAGCTCAATTTGAGCCTCACACACAACAGATGCAACAACAAGAGCTTTAATTGAACCTCTCAAGCTTTCTCTAAGTACATAGACTCCCTCAACTCTCTCTTTCTCTGTCCTAGCTCTGTCTCGGCACTGCCTTCAATACTGGCTGTCGTGCTTGCTCTCTGTCTGTGGCTTTAAAGCCAATCTAGGTTGTGTTTCTCCTTGGTTTTCTGTCTCACGGGACTCTATCTGCTTCAAATCCATCTTCTGGTGTTACACAATCATTGCATAATGCCTAAAGAGGAGGTGGCCACCTATTCTGCAGTGTAAGAGTGCCTCGGGCCCTTGAAAACCTTCAGAATCCCAAACACGGCCGTTTTCTATTTTACACAGGAAAATGCATTAACGACTGTGAAATTCTGCCAAAACAAAGTTCAATTCGAACTTCAAAAAGTCCTTAAATATGGTCTATTCCCTTATCGAGTCCGCCTGTAAGTCGCCATCGCATGTCGCAATGGCTTGCCCCTTTGTATTTTTAAAAATGTGTTAAAACTGTGAAAATACATTAGAAATGGCTTTTCTCCGGACTTGAAACAATATATAATAGCCTTAAGGAACCCTTTCGGGTACAGCTTATCGCATCGGCCTTCATCCTTCGCATTTCATTTAATAAAATAAAATCATGAAAATACATTAAAAATGGCTTTGCTGTGGATCTCAAATTTTATGGAATAATATTGATAAAATGGTCAGGTATGGTTCATCAGATCGCACATATACATGTGTATCGGTCCCACTCCACGGTGTTGCTCTAATGCGATTGATCGCAATCACATATCACAATAACCTTGGGCCATTGTAAGCACTCTTGTAATCCCCGATAGCAATCCTGCGATACAAATTGGGCCGTCGATCTGCGCGCTTGATTGACGGTCCTAGTTGACTCCGCCAGTTGCTGTCGCAAGTGTCATGTGGTCTACACTGATATCCGCTGATTGTCTATGCCGATTGCGATTTCTGATCAGATCTGTCCCATTGATCATCCAAATCTGACGGCTACTGTGCATTCACCTGTTCCGCCTCTGATACTCTGTTTTTTTCATTGTTTTCACATTTTTTTTCTGGTTTTTGCCTCCCAATAATGTTTTTCCACCATACTAAGAGCTCTTGGCATCTGATGATTTTGATCTTTGGCATGATTTTAAGAGTTTTCAAGACTTAGAGAGTGTTCTTGGATCCATTTGGATCACGCCTTCCCATTGAAAAAGGCTTTTGGACCACCAAAAGTTGGTTTTCAAGGATCGCTTAAGTGAGGATACAATTGCCTCACTTGCCCAATCTCTATCCATTTGCACTACTGGGTTTTGAACCTTTGAGTCCAATTCTAAGGTACTCCATGTCCCCTCTATGCGCGGTTCTCATCTTCTTGTCCAGAACTGTATCTTCATGCAGCTCTTTGAGATATTCAGGCAACAGATCATCAATGGAAGGCAATTGACTTTGCTCTTCGAGATCTTCAATTAATGAAGGTTCAAACAATCTTAAGTTTTCTGCATTTACCACTCAATATATGTGAATGTATGCTGGCAGATCAAGGCAGAAAGTGTTCTCACCAATTTTATCAAGTACCTCAAAAGGCCCATACCTTATTGGCTTTAGCTTCTTTCCTTCACCTTGCATTCTATCCTTGCTGATATACAGCCAGACTTGATCACCAACTTGGAAGCTGTGCTCCAACCGATGTTTATCATGCCTTGCCTTGTACTTGGCTTGGCTCCTTTTCAGTTGTTCTTGCACTGCCTGGTGAATTTCTTGGATCTGTTCGATGAACCTGGTTACTTTGTCCATGTCACTGTGTCCATCAATTGCTATGACTTTTTCAAAGATAAAATCCAAGGGATACCTTGGTATAAAACCAAAACAACTCTCAAACATAGATCTCTTTGTAGAAGAATGTTTAGCATGGTTGTAAGCATGTTGCACATAACATAAATGTTCATCCCAAAGCTTGGGATGCTTGCTACAATAACCCCTGAGCAACTAGATTACTATCCTATTGACTACCTCTGTTTGGCCATCTATTTGTGGATGAAAGGTTGTGCTTTTCTTTAGCTTAGTGTCCATCAATTCCCACAGACTTGACCAAAACTTCCCAAAAAATTGGGAGTCTCGATCAGATACTATGGAAGTAGGTAACCCAAAATGCACCCAGACATGCTGAAAGAACAACTTTGCTATTTGTTTAGCTGTAATTTGCTTATTACAAGGTATTAAAATACACATTTTGCTGAACTTGTCCACAATAACATACAAATAGTCATGACCTTTTCTATATTTTGGCAATCCCCCAACAAATTCCATGGAAACACTTTCCCAAGGATGGGAAGGGACTGGTAGTGGAGTGTAGAAGCCTAGTTTTCTATTGTTGGGCTTTCCTTTAGCACACATGGTACACCCTCTTACATATCTAGAAATCGCTTCATGCATTTTTAGCCAATAGTTGTATCTTTGCAGCTGTGCAACTATTTTACTTACACCAAAATTACCTGATATCAGAGAAGTATGTGCCTCCCTAATTATGTTAACTCTTTATGTTTGTGGAATGCATAGCTTTTCCAAATGATACAAGAGTTGGTCCTTAACATAGTAATACAATTCTTCTACCTTTTTTCCATTACTTAAAGCTGCATATACATCTTTAAAGTCTATATCTTGAGAATATTGTTCAATATAGCTTACATGCATTACTGAGTTATGCTTAAGTATAGTAGATGCATTTATAATTGGTCTGGATAACATATCTGCAACTTTATTTTGTATGCCCCTTTTATATCTCATGACTAAATGAAACTGTTGTAGGAAACCCATCCACCTATAGTGTCCCGATTGCTGCAATTTAGTTTGTGAGTGCAAGTATTGAAGTGGCTAATGATCGGTATGTATAATCATTTCTTTGCCCATTAAGTAACGTTTCCACTTGTAGGTTTTAACCCTGTACAAAAATTACCTACATACGAATTCTAAAACATAGAAAATAAACAATGCGAGAGCATAACACATAAAACACATATACATAGAGATTTTCCCCTGGATCCGAAAACCTGAACTACCAGCTTGATTTTTCATTATGTTCCTTTCAATGTTATAATACATATTTATACATGCCGAAGCATCCAATACCATGGACCAAAAACCATTGCGTCCAAAAAAAAGTGCGAAAATCATGCACAAAACCATAGGTGGGTCCGCCCAACCTAACATAGGGTCCAAAACCAAAATTTTCCAGCCCGCTACCCCTGACCCCATAAAGTGAGGTTACGGGTACACCTCAAACCCCCTGTGACCTCCCCCCCTCTAACCCCTGATTAACTACGTGGGCTAGTCGTGGAAAGAATATAACACAACCCAACATTCTCCCACTTGTTGTTTTCTTTCCATAGGGGGCCACAAGGGAGCTTAGTCATTTATCCAGCCCTGCAACACTTGTTGTTTCTCTACACCAAGAGAACTTCTCAGAGCTCACAGATTTTGTCAATACATTTGCAGTATTCTTCAAAGTGTCCACCTTTACCAGCAACACCTTTTTGTCTTCTATCATATCCCTCATAAAGTGATAATGAACATCAATGTGCTTTGTCTTTGAATGATATGCAGGGTTCTTTGCCAAGAAAATTGCACTTTGGCTGTCACAGTCTATCCTTATAGCTTCTTGTACTGATCCCATACTTGAACACAATCTCTTCAACCAAACTTCTTGCTTGCATGAGTGGCTGCCATGTATTCTGCCTCTATAGTTGATAGTGCCACTACAGATTGTTTCTTACTCATCCAACTGACTACACCTCCAAATAGGTTAAACACATACCCACTTGTAGATCTTCTCTGATCAAGATCTCCAGCCCAGTCTGCATCAACAAGGCCACAAATATCCAACACTCTGTCCAATCCTGGTCTTCCTTGGTAGCACAAACCATAATCACTAGTGCCACGCAAAAACCTGAAAACTCGCTTCACTGCTATCCAATGCTCCTTTCCTGGTTTTGACATAAACCTGCTCAATACTCCCACTGCATGTGCAATGTCTCGTCTAATATAGACTATTGCATACATCAGGCTACCGACTGCACTTGCATATGAAACACAAGACATGTCCTCTTCCTCTTCTTGTGTCTTGGGACACTGTTCAACAGATAACCTCACACCTACAAGAATAGGAACCTTCACCGGTTTACTATCCTGCATATTAAACCTCTGCAATATTGTCTCGACATACTTCCTCTGGTTTAACCAGAGCTTCCTCTTTGCTCGATCTCTTTTCATTTCCATGCCCAAAATATAGTTTCCAGCACCAAGATCTTTCATGTCGAATTTGGAGGACAATTGGGTCTTCAAATCTGGATAATTTCTTTGTCATTTCCAACGAGCAACATATCATCCACATACAAGAACAGATAAATAACACAGTCACCAATTAATTTAAAATACACACAATGATCTGCTTTGCTTCTAGTGAAGCCAAGTCCCCGTATAAATGTATCAAATTTCTGATACCACATCCTTGGTGACTTTTTTAACCCATACAGAGACTTCTTTAACTTGCATACCTATTCTTTCTTACCCTTCACCACAAAGCCTTTAGTTTGCTTCATGTAGATCTCCTCTTCTAGATCTCCGTGAAGAAATGTTTTCTTCACATCCATCTGTTCTACCTCAAAATAAAAAGCAAAAACAACAGGTAAAAGTAACCTAATAGAAGTTACCTTGGCAACAGGAGAAAAAATATCACCAAAATCAATTCCTGACACGTGGGAATAACCTTTTGCTACTAACCGAGATTTGTATTTCTCCACCTTTCCTTCTGCATTTGTCTTCTTCTTGAACACCCATTTGCTACAAATGGGTTTCCTTCCAGCCGACAACTCCACCAGATCCCAGGCCGCATTTTTGTGAAAAGATGCCATTTCATCAACCATGGCCTCTTTCCATAGTTTTTTATCCTCTGAATCTACTGCTTCCTTCACAGTTCTGGGAACATCATCAGTAATAAATAAAGAAAAATTTGAACAGAAAGTAGATGGGCTATACTTTTCTGGCTGCCTTCTTTCTCGAACTGATTTTCTCACACCTGAAGTTTGTGGCTCTTCATCTTCTGATTCCTCCTCTGTTGTAGAGTCCGATTCTTCCTCCTTAAGCTCAAACTCTATATTCTCAAGTTCCTTTAGTTGGACTTCATGTTTAATAACATCTTTTACCTCTCTAAACACCACTTCTCGGCTCTACACAAATTTCCGTGTGACTGGGTTCCAAAGCTTATAACCCTTTAAACCATCCTTATACCCAATAAAGATGCACTTTTCAGATTTACTATCCAACTTGGTTCGTTTCTCCTTTGGAACATGTACATATGCATCACATCCAAATACCCTCAGATGTGAAAGAGAGGGCTTCTTACCATTCCATACCTCTTGTGGAGTCTTATCCTCCAACGCTGATGAAGGTGATCTGTTGACCAAGTAACATGCAGTATCCACAGCCTCTGCACAGAATTCCTATTCTAACCCGACACCACTGAGCATGCTTCTTGCCCTTTCCATCAACGTTGTTATCTCAAAATCAGGCCTTGGAAGGTTGCAGACCAGGAAGACTTCAAGTAACTGTTTCAAACCAATCTTTTAGCTAAGGCTTAGCCTCCTTAGCCTGAGAGGGCTCTCTCAAAGGATTAAAGGTTTTTTATTATGATCAAGATGGCTAACTCTTGTGAAACAAACAAAAATGAAATGGTGGAAACAAAACTAACAAGTATCCATTGGGCTTATGGAGTCATATGTGATTTAGTATTAACAGTAGGGTTGGCTTTGCATAAAAGTCAAGGCATTCAGATTTCAACATATGTAGAGCACACCAGACACATAGAAGGCAGTTTATGAGTATATGAAGGAAATTAGAACACTGTAAGCGATTTCTAGGTAATCAGATACTCATAACACTGTAGATAACATGAAAATACAACAAAAGAAACTCATACATTGAAATCTCTATGATTCTTGAGAAGCACAAGCCAATATTATATTAGCCAAAAAATAGAGTCTTTACATAAGACAAATCTCAGAGCTTTTTTTTTTCATAAATTTCCAACCTGTATTACCTTGCTCTTTCACCTATATATAGAGCTCTTCTACCTAACTGAGATTCCTCCTCAAGCATGAGGGGAACTCGAATTCCCCTTATCATGACACCTATTGACATATTAAACTAACTATTAAAAGCAACTTACTACTAATTGACAGCTCTAGAAACCTAAAACGATTAGGATTCTAATTCTACATCATGCTAAACATAGCATATATTACAATCAGGATTCATTCTTTGACAAGTGGTTTCCTTCAGCTTTAGCCTTGATGGATGTTATAAGCTTCTTACTGGTCCTTAATGTCGTATCCCTTTACCTCTGCTGAGAAACAGGAAACTGCCCCTGTTTTTATGCTTTTGGTTTCCTCAAAGATATTCGGAAGTAATTAACCATGTTGATCCTCTTGAATTAGTCAATCAATCCATTGGAGTGCCATGTCCTTCGTTTGTTGTTAGCCTTTCGCATGTACATGTGTGCTGACAAAATTCTTTTAATGCTGATTGAAAAGTCCTTCAAAATTTGTTTGACTGAACGTTAATTATGCAGCTTCAGCAGTTTCGTAGCGCGCTACGAAACTATTGTGTAATCACAAAACACAATTTAAATGCCAAAATTCGACTGTCTTGAGCCTCTTCATATTTTGTGATTCAAACTCTAACACCTTTGAACATAGTTTAACTGCTTTCTTGAAGTCTTTGCTTTGGGCGAGGAGTTGCATATCTCCAATCTGGACTTACACTTTTCCTTCGAAGTTTACTTCTGTAATCAAAAGGCTCTACCTCATTGGGGGAAAACCATTTGGCACACAAATATCCAAGTGTTCTCCATGGTGGAAGAGGCATTGAATTCTGCTTCAATGAAAGCTTTGCAACTTCTACCATTATTTCCAATATTTGTTCAACTTTAGCAAGGTTGCCCACATAAACCACAGGGAGATATCTTAATAGTCCATCATACGATAGAATGGGTCTTGCAATTTCAAAATGACTCTGAAAGTCAATGTCAATGATCAGGGGTTCAGTGGCCTTGTCATCACCTTCCAGTATAACATCTATGTACTCATATTCACCCCCTGGAACTTTATCAGTTCCCTTCCACTCTGACTTGCAAACTGCAAAGTTGTATCCAATAGACCTCAAATGCTTCACAATCAACTTCTTGATACAAAGAGCCTTGTAAATCCCTTCCCTTGAGCAATGAAAATCAATTTTATTGGACAAAATTAGAGCTTGTACCACAGAGAGCAAATCCTTCTCGAATGGCATCACCGAAGTCTTCAGGCCCTTAATACTTTCTACAAGCTTTAAAATGTTGGTTGTGTCGGAGTTGCTTTCACTGCTATAACAACCGCCATCTTTCCCAGAGCTACCATTTTCCATGAAATCTTGCACCATAGCAGCTAAGTCATGCTCGCTCTCATAGCTTCCCTTATCTCTAGAACTTAGAGAATAATCTGCAGCAAGGCGCCATAGGGATTGGAGGACGCCAGGATGAATGGCAACCTCCCTTGACCATTTCAAAGCTTCCGTAAGGTTACTTTTTCTCTTAATGTAGGACTCACCTCCGCCTTCCAACATACTAGGTCCATCAGGCCCCAGTTTTGATATACCGGGCATCACTTGGAATATACAGGTAATGCACCAGCTCTTATATATAAGAGGTGCTTCTATCCTAGCCGTAACAAAGAAGAGCCCATCTGTAACAAATAAGTTTTGCTTTAGCAAACCTTCTAATCCCAAAACTTACGAGATATTTCGCAGCATTGTCTGTGTATTTTTTGAGCTGCTTGAAACATAAATTCTAACAACCCACTAATTTTTGGCGTAGAGAAGTTGTAGTCTACTTGATTGATCGCCTGAGTAGGAATGAGCGGCAGCAAAAGAGGAGTGCTCGTATTTAAAACTGGATTGATTCTTGAGCCTACTTTTCTTGAGAGGGCACAATGGGAATCACCAGCATTTGCGACAATAAGCTGATTATTTTGAAAAAGTGCAACACCTGCCGCGCTTCTAGAAGTTGGCCCAGAAAAATCAACATGTGGTCCCCATTCAAATGCCAAATAAATCCCTCTAATAAGCCAGTGAATTTGTTGAACTTATCCCCAAGGATAGCTAATTTCCTCCGGCCCCTTTTCCCACGCATCATCTCATCCATCCTCCACTTCTATTTGATGTCCACTTGAAGAAAAATTTGCCAGTTTTTGAATTAACACCTCGATTGCACCTGCTTCCATGATGGCCACTTTACTTTCACTATTAAAGGAAGCAATTATTGATAGCAACCACATTGCAACTGTTCCTCCCAACACTGATGCAAAATCGTGCTCTGTGACTGTTTCTCTTTCTTGAAAATGCCCTCCCTGGTTTGTGCGACCTCGAACTTCTTCAAATTTATCGTCTGTCAAATCCTTCATTTTCATAGCATGCTTCATCATGCGCACAAGAGAGTGAATAAGTTGTGCTAAGAGCCCAGATTCATTAAGAGTATCCAACGCTATTTTCTTGTGTTCCTTGGCAGCACAAATAAGAAGAGCGGTTCCTCCAACTTTCACTTCTAAGCTAGAAGAATATATGACTCGGTTTGCTAGAGCAACAATACATCTTGGCATTTCTACCACCAAATCTCCAAGAACCATAGACTGGTCCCAGCACAGTCTCCAAGAAACCTCAATTGCCTTTTCTTGAACTGGTGGAAGTCCAATGGCCAAGCACTTCACCAATGGTTCCAAGCTATTAGGAAATTCAACAAGGGCTGCCCATGTTGGCATAGCAGGAACTCCACCTTGTTTCACTCTAGCCAATATGGCAAGAGCTTTTAAAGCATCTGATGACTTTACATTGTCTAGATCAGTAGAAGCCAAAAAAATTACCAAAGCAACAACTGTACCACAATGATGAAGACATTCAATAAGCACATCATCAACAGGCATATGACTCAGAAATCAAGCCAGAGCACCTACTACATGTCCCTTTCCCAAAATTGACACTAACCCTTTGACAAATTCAAAAAATTGATGTTCATAATTTAAAATATTTTTTCTTGAGTGATAACAGGTGGCTCCACTTGGGATATTGTGCCCCTGTGGTACACTAAGAACATGCAGGTCCAGTGCTTTGTCCTCTTTATAACAAACATAGATTTTCTTGACAAGCATCCCCTTCAAGCTTCTTGGGCCTTCACCTCGGGCTTAAGCTTGATGATCACTGTAGGAGAAAGAAATCTACATCTACTGAAAAATGCTCAGTCAACCTTGAGCTTATTTACATTTTCCTACCTACCTACCCTATCAATTTAAAACTTCTTTCAGCTCAATCAATGTGAAATTTCCAATGTAGCCAATCATTTGTCTTATCTGATATTTGAGTTTTTTGACTGCATCGGAGTTCAGAGCCACTATGATATTGTGATGACCACTACCACTGAAATTGCCTCTGATCTTCATAGAAAAGCTAAAATACTGGAGAGTAAAACTCTTCCATGTATTTAGCTATAGGATCCCAGAATACATGATCAGCGTGATGATTCTCATAACTTTCTGGTTGTGCAAACTGATCTTCAATACAGTGTACTCTTCCTCAATCGTGGAAGAGAAAGGAAGCAACACTCTCTCCTTGTGTTTTGCCATAGAAAGCTTCTGAAAATAATGATCATGATTATGAAGACTATGTGATTGTATTTGACCCTGTAAACCTTCAATGTATTTCTCAATGTCCTTAGCAACTTCATCCAAAAATTTCATCTTATATTTTGTCTTGCACTCAAATGATTTTAGATATAAGGACAAGGACAAAGAAAAATTTTCATCTGTTTCTCCATTAATATGATCATCATTCCATTGTTTGAAACCTTGAATTGAAGCAGAGTTTGCCACCACCTCTGATCTATCTATCCATTCCTCCAAAAACATCAACCAAAAGTCTTCAAATGACTTAAGAGATTTGGTAGGAAAGCTTTCAATCCACTGTTTACATTTCCCTTGAAATGAATCATAAAACAACATAATGCAAACATCCTCATGTTTAACTCTAAGAAGATCGGTAAAATCACAGAAATCTGATATATGCTTCAAAGTTAAACTCAAATCTTCTCCATTGAATTTTGGACCATTCCTTAGAAAATATGCATCCTTGGGAAAATGATTTGGGAAACCATGAATTCCTGAAAAATTAATGCATGCATACCTTGAAATAAGAATGGTAGCATCTAGGTCCTTCATAGCTCCAGTGGAATCACCATGAATCTATGAATTTTGAATTCTTCAACAATGGAGTCACCAAGGTAGTTTTGCAACCTCGAAAGATTTCTAAGCTCCTGCTACCTTCAGAAGTTCAGCTTCTTGATTTCGAGAATGAATAATCTTCAGACTCCCGACAGATGCACCAAAATGTTATATCAAAATCAGGCCCTGGAAGGGTACAGACCAGGAAGACTTCAAGTAACTGTTTCAAACCAATCTTTTAGCTAAGGCTTAGCCTCCTTAGCCTGAGAGGGCTCTCTCAAAGGATTAAAGGTTTTTGATTATGATCAAGATGGCTAACTCTTGTGAAACATACAAAAATGAAATGGTGGAAACAAAACTAACAAGTATCCATTGGGCTTATGGAGTCATATGTGATTTAGTAATAACAGTAGGGTTGGCTTTGAATAAAAGTCAAGGCATTCAGATTTCAACATATGTAGAGCACACCACACACATAGAAGGCAGTTTCTGAGTATAAGAAGGAAATTAGAACACTGTAAGCGATTTCTAAGTAATCAGATACTCATAACACTGTAGATAACATGAAAAGACAACAAAAGAAACTCATGCATTGAAATCTCTATGATTCTTGAGAAGCACAAGCCAATACTGTATTACCCAAAAAACAGAGTCTTTACATAAGCCAAAATCTCAGAGCTTTTTTTTTTCATAAATTTCCAACCTGTATTACCTTGCTCCTTCTCCTATATATAGAGCTCTTCTACCTAACTGAGATTCCTCCTCAAGCATGAGGGGAACTCGAATTCTCCTTATCATGACACCTATTGACATATTAAACTAACTATTAAAAGCAACTTACTACTAATTGAAAGCTCTAGAAACCTAAAACAATTAGGATTCTAATTCTACATCATGCTGAACATAGCATTTATTACAATCAGGATTCATTCTCTGACAAGTGGTTTCCTTCAACTTTAGCCTTGATGGATGTTCTGAGCTTCTTACTAGTCCTTAGTGTCGTATCCCTTTACCTCTGTTGAGAAACAGGAATTTTCCCCTGTTTTTATGCTTTTGGTTTCCTCAAAGATATTCAGAAGTAATTAACCATGTTGATCTTCTTGAATTAGTCAATAAATCCATTGGGGTTCCATGTCCTTCGTGTGTTGTAAGCCTTTCGCATGTACATGTGTGCTAACAAAAACTTTTTAATGCTGATTGAAAAGTCCTTCAAAATTTGGTTGACTGAACGTTAATTATGCAGCTTTAGCAGTTCCGTAAGCGCGCTACGAAACTGCTGTGTATTATGTGTATTTACCAGCAATTTCATAGCGTGCTATGAAACTGCTGTGTAATCAAAAAACACAATTTAAATGCCGAAATTCGACTTTCTTGAGCCTATTCATATTTTGTGATTCAGACTCTAACACCTTTGAACATAGTTTAACTGCTTTCTTGAAGTCTTTCCTTTGAGCGAGGAGTTGAATTTCTCCAATCTGGACTTACACTTTGCCTTCGAAGTTTACTTCTGTAATCAAAAGGATTTCTCTCATTGGGGGAAAACCATTTGGCATGCAAATATCCAAGTGTTCTCCATGGTGGAAGTGGCATTGAATTCTTCTTTAATGAAAGCTTTGCAGCTTCTACCATTATTTCCAATATTTGTTCAAGTTTAGCAAGGTTGCCCACATAAACCACAAGGAGATATCTTAATAGTCCATCATACGATAGAATGGGTCTTGAAATTAGAAAATGACTCTAAAAGTCAATGTCAATGATCAGGCATTCAGTGGCCCTGTCAGCACCTTCCAGTATAACATCTATGTACTAATATTCACCCCCTGGAACTTTATCAGTTCCCTTCCACTCTGACTTGGAAACTGCAGAGTTGTATCCAATATACCTCAAATGCTTCACAATCAACTTCTTGATACAAATAGCCTTGCAAATCCCTTCCCTTGAGCAATGAAAATCAATTTTATTGGACAGAATGAGAGCTTGTATCACAGAGAGCAAATCCTTCTCGAATGGCATCACCGAAGTCTTCAGGCCCTTAATACTTTCTACAAGCTTTAAAACGTTGGTTTTTCTGGAGTCGCTGTCGCTACTGTAACAACCGCCATCTTGCCCAAAGCTTCCATTTTCCATGAAATATTGCACCATAGTAGCTAAGTCATGCTCGCTCGCATGGCTTCCCTTATCGCCAGAACTCAGAGAACAATCTGCAGCAAGGTGCCATGGGGATTGGAGGCCGCCAGGATGAATGACAGCCTCCCTTTACCATTTCAAAGCTTCCATAAGGTTACTTTTGCTCTTAATGTAGGACTCGCCTCCACCTTCCAACATACTAGGTCCATCAGGTCCCAGTTTTGATATACCGGGCATCACTTGGAATATACACGTAATGCACCGGCTCTTATATATAAGAGGCGCTTCTATCCCAACCATAACAAAGAAGAGCCCAACCGTAAAAAAAATAAGTTTTGTTTTAGCAAACCTTCAAATCCCACAACTTACGAGATATTTCGCAGCACTGTCTGTGTATTGTTTGAGCTGCTTGAAACATAAATTATAACAACCCATTAATTTTTGGCATAGAGAAGCTATAGTCTACTTGATTGATCACCTGAGTAGGAACGTGCGACAACAAAAGAGGAGTGCTCATATTTAAGACTGGATTGATGCTTGAGCCTGCTTTTCTTTAGAGGACACAACGGGAATCACCAACATTTGCCACAATAAGCTGATTATTTTGAAAAAGTACAACACTTGCCGTGCTTCTAGAAGTTGGCCCACAAAAATCAACATGTGGTCCCTGTTCAAATGCCAAATAAATCCATCTAATAAGCTAGTGAATTTGTTGAAATTATCCCCAAGTATAGCTAATTTCCTCCGGCCCCTTTTCCCATGCATCATCTCATCCATCCTCCGCTTCTATTTGATGTGCACTTGAAGAAAAATTTGCCAGCTTTTGAACTAACACCTCGATTGCACCTGCTTCTATGATGGACACTTTACTTTCACTATTAAAGGAAGCAATTATTGATAGCAACGACATTGCAACTATTCCTCCCAACACTGATGCAGAATCGTGCTCTGTGATTGTTTCTCTTTCTTGAAAATGCCCTCCCTGGTTTGTGTGACCTTGAAATTCTTCAAATTTATCATCTGTCAAATCTTTCATTTTCATAGCATGCTTCATCATGCGCACAAGAGAGTGAATAAGCTATGCTAAGAGCCTAGATTCATTAAGAGTATCCAATGCTATTTTCTTGTGTTCCTTGGCAGCACAAATAAGAAGAGCGGTTCCTCCAACTTTCACTTCTAAGCTAGAAGAATATATGACTCGGTTTGCCAGAGCAACAATACATCTTGGCATTTCTACCACCAAAGCTCCAAGAACTATAGACTGGTCCCGGCACAGTCTCCAAGAATCCTCAATTGCCTTTTCTTGAACTGGTGGGAGTCCAATGGCCAAGCACTTCACCAATGGTTCCAAGCTGTTAGGCAATTCAACAAGGGCTGCCCATGTTGGCGTAGCAGGACCTCGACCTTTTTTCACTCTAGCCAATACGGCAAGAGCTTCTAAAGCATCTGATGACATTACATTGTCTAGATCAGTAGAAGCCAAAAAAATTACCAAAGCAACAACTATACCACAGTGATAAAGACATTCAATAAGCATATCATCAATAGGCATATGACTCAGAAATCGAGCCAGAGCACCTGTTGCATGTCCCTTTCGCAAAACTGACACCAACCCTTTGACAAATTTAAAAAATTGATGTTTAGAATTTAAAATATTTTTTCTTGAGTGATAACAGGTGGCTCCACTTGGGATATTGTGCCCCTATGGTACACTAAGAACATGCAGGTCCAGTGCTTTGTCCTCTTTATAGCAAACATAGATTTGCTTGACAATCATCCCCTTCAAGCTTCTTGGGCCTTAACCTCGGGCTTAAGCTTGATGATCACCGTAGGAGAAAGAAATCTACATCTACTGAAAAATGCTCAGTCAACCTTGAGCTTATTTATATTTTCCTACATACCTACCCTATCAATTTCTAACTTCTTTCAACTCAATCAATGTGAAATTTCCAATGTAGCCAATCATTTGTGTTATCCGATATTTGAGTTTTTTTATTGCATCGCATTTCAGAGCCACTATGATATTGTGATGACCACTACCACTGATATTGCCTCTGATCTTCATAGAAAATTTGAAACACTGGAGAGTAAAAATCTTCCATGTATTTAGCTATAGGAGCCCAGAATACATGATCAGCCTGATGATTCTTGTAACTTTCTAGCTGTGCAAAATGATCTTCAATAACAGTGTACTCTTCCTCAATCTTGAAAGAGAAAGGAAGCAACACTCTCTCCTTGTGTTCTACCATAGAAAGCTTCTGAAAATGATGATCATGATTATGAAGACTATGTGATTATATTTGACTCTGTAAACTTTCAATGTCTTTCTCAATGTCCTTAGCAACTTCATCCAAAAATTTCATCTTATCTTTTGTCTTGCACTCAAATGATTTTAGATACGAAGACAAGGACAAAGAAAAAATTTCGTTTGTTTCTCCATTAATATGATCATCATTCCATTTTTTTAAACCTTGAATTGAAGGAGAGTTTGCCACGACCTCTGATATATCTATCCATTCCTCCAAAAACATCAACCAAAAGTCTTCAAATGACTTAATAGATTTGGCAGGAAAGCTTTCAATCCACTGTTTACATTTCCCTTGAAATGAATCATAAAACAAAATAATGCAAACATCCTCATGTTTAACTCTAAGAAGCTCGGTAAAATCACAGAAATCTGATATATGCTTCAAATTTAAACTCAAATCTTCTCCATTGAATTTTGGACCATTCCTTAGAAAATATGCATCCTTGGGAAAACGATTTGGGAAACCATGAATTCCTGAAAAATTTATGCATGCATAACTTGAAATAAGAATGGTAGCATCTGGGTCTTTCATAGCTCTAGTGGAATCACCATGAATCTATGAATTTCGAATTCTTCAACAATGGAGTCGCCAAGGTAGCTTTGCAACCTCGAAAGATTTCTGAGCTCCTACTACCTTTAGAAGTTCAGCTTCTTGATTTTGGGAATGAATAATATTCAGACTCCCGGCAGACGCACCAAAATGTTATCTCAAAATCAAGCCTTGGAAGGATGCAGACCAGGAAGACTTCAAGTAACTGTTTCAAACCAATCTTTTAGCTAATGCTTAGCCTCCTTATCCTGAGAGGGCTCTCTCAAAGGATTAAAGGTTTTTTATTATGATCAACAAAAATGAAATAAACAAAAATGAAATGGTCGAAACAAAACTAACAAGTATCCATTGGGCTTATGGATTCATATGTGATTTAGTATTAACAGTAGGGTTGGCTTTGCATAAAAGTCAAGGCATTCAGATTTCAACATATGTAGAGCACACCAGACACATAGAAGGCAGTTTATGAGTATATGAAGGAAATTAGAACATTGTAAGCGATTTCTAAGTAATCAGATACTCATAACACTGTAAATAGCATGAAAAGACAACAAAAGAAACTCATACATTGAAATCTCTATGATTCTTGAGAAGCACAAGCCAATATTGTATTACCCAAAAAACAGAGTCTTTACATAAGCCAAATCTCAGAGCTTTTTTTTTCATAAATTTCCAACCTGTATTACCTTGCTCTTTCTGCTATATATAGAGCTCTTCTACCTAACTAAGATTCCTCCTCAAGCATGAGGGGAACTAGAATTCTCCTTATCATGACACCTATTGACATATTAAACTAACTATTAAAAGCAACTTGCTATTAATTGACAGCTCTAGAAACCTAAAACAATTAGGATTCTAATTCTACACCATGCTGAACATAGCATTTATTACAATCAGGATTCATTCTCTGACAAGTGGTTTCCTTCAGCTTTAGCCTTGATGGATGTTCTAAGCTTCTTACTGGTCCTTAATGTCGTATCCCTTTACCTCTGCTGAGAAACAATAAACTGCCCCTGTTTTTATGCTTTTGGTTTCCTCAAAGATATTCGGAAGTAATTAACCATGTTGATCTTCTTGAATTATTCAAGCATTCCATTAGAGTGCCACATCCCCCGTGTGTTGTAAGCCTTTCCCATGTACATTTGTGTTGACAAAAACCTTTTAATGCTGATTGAGAAGTCCTTCAAAATTTGATTAACTGAACGTTAAGTATGCAGCTTTAGCAGTTTCGTAGCGCACGCTACAAAACTACTCTGTAATCACAAAACACAATTTAAATGCCGAAATTTGACTGTCTTGAGCCTATTCATATTTTGTGATTCAAACTTTAACACATTTGAACATAGTTTAACTGCTTTCTTGAAGTCTTTGCTTTGGGCAAGGAGTTGCATTTCTCCAATCTGGACTTACACTTTGCCTTCGAAGTTTACTTCTGTAATCAAAAGGCTCTCTGTCATTGGCGGAAAACCATTTGGCACACAAATATCCAAGTGTTCTCCATGGTGGAAGTGGCAATGAATTTTGCTTCAATGAAAGCTTTGCAGCTTCTACCATTATTTCCAATATTTGTTCAAGTTTAGCAAGGTTGCCCACATAAACCACAGGGAGATATCTTAATAGTCCATCATACGATAGAATCGGTCTTGAAATTTCAAAATGACTCTGAAAGTCAATGTCAATGATCAGGCGTTCAGTGGCCCTGTCATCACCTTCCAGTATAACATCTATGTACTCATATTCACCCCCTGGAACTTTATCATTTCCCTTCCACTCTGACTTGCAAACTGCAGAGTTGTATCCAATAGACCTCAAATGCTTCACAATCAACTTCTTGATACAAATAGCCTTGCAAATCCATTCCCTTGAGCAATGAAAATCAATTTTATTGGACAGAATGAGAGCTTGTATCACAGAGAGCAAATCCTTCTCAAATGGCATCACCGAAGTCTTTAGGTCCTTAATACTTTCTACAAGCTTTAAAATGTTGGTTGTGCCGGAGTTGCTGTCGCTGCTGTAACAACCGCCATCTTGCCCAGAGCTTCCATTTTCCATGAAATCTTGCACCATAGCAGCTAAGTCATGCTCACTCTCATAGCTTCCCTTATCGCCAAAACTCAGAGAATAATCTGCAACAAGGTGCCATAGGGATTGGAGTCTGCCAAGATGAATGACAGCCTCCCTTGACCATTTCAAAGCTTCTGTAAGGTTAATTTTTCTCTTAATGTAGGACTCACCTCTGCCTTCCAACATACTAGGTCCATCAGGCCCTAGTTTTTTTATACCGCGCATCACTTGGAATATACAGGTAATGCACCAGCTCTTATATATAAGAGGCGCTTCTATCCCAGCCGTAACAAAGAAGAGCCAAACTGTAACAAATAAGTTTTATTTTAGCAAACCTTCAAATCCCACAACTTACGAGATATTTCGCAGCACTATCTGTGTATTTTTTGAGCTGCTTGAAACATAAATTCTAACAACCCACTAATTTTTGGCGTAGAGAAGCTGTAGTCTACTTGATTCATCGCCCGAGTAGGAACGGGTGGCAGCAAAAGAGGAGTGCTCGTATTTAAAATTGGATTGATGCTTGAGCCTGCTTTTCTTGAGAGGACACAATGGGAATCACCAGCATTTGCCAGAATAAGCTGATTATTTTGAAAAAGTGCAACACCTGCCGCGCTTCTAGAAGTTGGCCCAGAAAAATCAACATGTGGTCCCTGTTCAAATGCCAAATAAATCCCTCTAATAAGCTAGTGAATTTGTTGAACTTATCGCCATGTATAGCTAATTTCCTCCGGCCCCTTTTCCCACGCATAATCTCATCCATCCTCCGCTTCTATTTGATGTGCACTTAAAGACAAATTGAATTAACACCTCGATTGCACCTGCTTCCATGATCCAGACACTTTACTTTCACTATTAGAGGAAGCAATTATTGATAGCAACCACATTGCAACTGTTCCTCCCAACACTGATGCAGAATTCTGCTCTCTGACTGTTTCTCTTTCTTGAAAATTCCCTCCCTGGTTTGTGCGACCTCGAACTTCTTCAAATTTATCGTCTGTCAAATCCTTCATTTTCATAGCATGCTTCATCATGCGCACAAGAGAGTGAATAAGTTGTGCTAAGAGCCCAGATTCATTAAGAGTATCCAATGCTATTTTCTTGTGTTCCTTGGTAGCACAAATAAGAAGAGTAGTTAATCCAAATTTCACTTCAAAGCTAGAAGAATATATGACTAGGTTTGCTAGAGCAACAATACATCTTGGCATTTCTACCACCAAATCTCCAAGAACTATAGACTGGTCTCGGCACAGTCTCCAAGAATCCTCAATTGCCTTTTCTTGAACTGGTGGGAGTCCAATGGCCAAGCACTTCACCAATGGTTCCAAACTGTTAGGCAATTCAGCAAGGGCTACCCATGTTGGCATAGCAAGACCTCCACCTTGTTTCACTCTAGCCAATATGGCAAGAGCTTCTAAAGCATCTGATGATGTTAGATTGTCTAGATCAGTAGAAGCCAAAAAAATTACCAAAGCAACAACTGTACCACTGTGATGAAGACATTCATCAAAAGGTATATGACTCAGAAATTGAGCCAAAGCACCTGCTGCATGTGCCTTTCCCAAAACTGACATCAACCCTTTGACAAATTTAAAAATTGATGTTCAGATTTAAAATATTTTTTCTTGAGTGATAACAAACGTATTATTCATTCTTTCTGCAACTCCATTTTGCTGAGGTGTATATGGAGTAGTCTTATGTCATGCTATACCACACTTCTTAAAGAATTCTTCAAATTCCTTACTGCAAGACTCTCCACCATTATCTATCCTCAGAACCTTTATCTTCTTCTCTGTCTGATTTTCCACGAGAGCCTTAAATTCTTTAAACTTGTCAAAGGCTTCAAATTTCTTCTTAAGGAAATATATCCATGTATTCCTTGAGAAGTCATCTATAAATGATATATAGTACATAGACTTGCCCAGTGATGGAACCTTCACAAGTCCAAACACATCATTGTGCACAGGTTCTAATATCTGTTTCGCCCTCTTAATACCAAAGGGGAAACTCACCCAATTCTGCTTCCCATATACACAATTTTCACAGAAATCAAAATCCAGAGAGCTATTATTCATACCTTCTACCATACCTTTACCATGAAGTACTCGAAGGCCCTTCTCTCCAATATGTCTAAGCCTTTTATGCCACAACATGGTCTTCTCTTCAGAAACCACTAGATTTTCTGCTCCACTTTCAGGAACCACAGAAATGTTGCACCCATCAATAACAGTGCTACCTTGTAGCTTGTACAGAGTTACAATTCGAACTCCCCGCATCAATACCAGTGCTCCTCAAACCATCTTGCAGGTATCCTTCTCGAACACTGTTTTTACACCTGCATCATCCAGCTTGCTTACAGAAATCAGATTTTTGGCTAATGCAGGAATATGCAGAACACTCGGAAGTGTTCTAGCCCTTCCACCTTGCAACTTCAACTTTACTTTTCCTCTACCAATGATTCTAGCCTTCCTATCATCCCCTAAGAAGACATCACCACCATTGTATTAATCATATTTGCAGAACCACTCTCTCTGAGGAGTGAAGTGAAAGGGTGCACCTCAGTCAATCAACCATGCCTCATGATCTACATGTGTACCTAAAGAAGCCAAGTACACATCCCCTTCTTTTGCTGAGGTGGTTTTCGCCTCTGCAGAAGAAGCATCATCAGATCCCTTTCCTTTGTTAGGAGCTTTAGATTTACAGTCCCTTTTTTAATGTCCTTCCTTTCTGCATTTCCAGCACACCACCTTTACAGGTTTTCCTGGAGATTTAGATCTCCCTCTAGATTTAGATCTCCCACTCGATGACTTATTTTTGTTTCTGTTCTGGGACTGTCATCGTACAGACAAGGCATCACCATTCTAGCTCTCCATATTTTTTTTGTCTCATCTCCTCCATCATCAAGAATGAGACTATTTTATCAAATTGCAAGGCAGCTACATTGCTACCTATTGCAATAACCAGACTTCCCACGAATCTGGTAGAGAAAACAACAAACTGATGCACTTATCTTCATCTGAAATTTTAATATCAATAGATGCTAACTGACTTACCATAGTATTAAACACGTTCAGATGCTCTGTCATTGAGTCTCCATCTTTCATCATCAGGTTATACAGATTTTTCCGCAAGAACAGTTTATTCACCAGAGACTTAGATTGGTACAAAGTCCCTAACTTGTCCCACAAAGCCTTCATTGTATCTTCTCCTAATACATTCAGCAATACTGAATCTAAGACACATAATCATATTTTGCTCTTTGCCTTTCGATCCAACTTCTTCCATTCTTCATCGGACACTCCCATTGGTTTAGTACCTGGATCTACTGTGATCCACTAATCTTTATCCACCAACAAATCCTCCATTTTGAGTTTCCATAACTCAAAACTCTGACCATTAAATTTCTCGATCTCTATCTTTCCACTACTTGCCATCTTCTTTCACCACCAGAATCAATCTCGCAGATCTCCCACTGAACAAGGTCTACCACAGGCCCGAGCGAAACCCCTCAGCAACAAAGGTGTCCCCTTGAAGCCAAAAATAGCTTCGATACCAAATGTAGGTTTTAACCCCGTATAGAAATTACCTGCATACGAATTGTAAAACATAGAAAATATACAATGCGAGAGCATAACACATAAAACACATATACACAGAGATTTTCCCCTAGATCCCAAAACCGGGACTACCAGCTTGATTTTTCATTATGATCCTTTCAATTTTATAATACATATTTATACACGTCGAAGCATCCAACACCAAGGATCGAAAACCATCGTGTCCAATACCATGGACCGAAAACCATCACGTCCAAAAACATGTGCGAAAATCATGCACAAAACCATAGGTGGGTTCACCCAACCTAACATAGGGTCCAAAACCAAAATTTTTTGGGCCGCTACCCCGGACCGCATAAAGTGGGGTTACGAGTACACCTCAAACCCCCTGTGACCTTCCCCCCTCTAACCCCCGATTAACTATGTGGGCTAGTCGTGGAAAGAATATAACACAACCCAACACTAGTTCTTCACACTCTGGACTAATGCATACATTTCTTTATCATATGTAGGATAGTTAACTATTGCAGAATTAAAAGTCTCAGAATGGTAGCATATGGGTTTACCATGTTGCATCAACACTGCTCCCATGGAATAGTCACTGGCATCTGTTTCAATCTCAAAGGGCTGTTGAAGATTTGGCAATGCCAGTATTGGTGTTGCACTAATTTTTTCTTTCAAGGTGTCGAAGCCTTTCTACTGTTTGCCTCCCCACTGAAACACCTCGTTCAATCTTGTTAAAGCATGTAAGGGAGCTGCAATTAAGGAAAATTTAGCAATAAACTTTCTCCAATATTGTGTTGCTCTTAGGAAGCTTCTAACTTCTGTAGCAGACTTGGGTTTAGTCTAGTTTACAATGACTGCAACCTTAGAGGGATCTATCTTCAATTCACCACCCCCTACAATATGACCCAAATAATTCAAAGATGTTTTACCAAATTCACATTTTGATAATTTAACATAGAGATTTTCTTTTCTCAAAACATCTAGAGTCTGCTTTACATGCTTTAAATGTTCTTCCCATTTTTTACTGAATACAAGAATGTCATCTAGATATACAATTAAAAAATCATCAATAAAAGGCCTGAGTAAATCATTCATAACTCTCATGAAAGTTGTAGGAGAATTAGTTAAGCCAAAAGGCATAACTAGCCATTCATACAACCCTTGCTTTGTTTTGAAAGCAGTCTTCGATGCATCTTGCTCTGCTACTCTGACCTAATGGTAACCACTATGGAAGTATAACTTGGAAAAGTAAATAGCTTCCTTCAGCTGGTCCAATAGATCATCAATGCGAGGAAGGGGATAACGATTCTTAATCGTTATTTTATTCAGTGCTCTACAGTCAATGCACATCCTCCACGAACCATCTTTCTTTCTCACCAACACGATTGGAGATCTGCATGGCGATGTGCTTGGTATTATGAACCCTTTCTCGAGCAACTCTTGTACTTGATTCTTGATCTCTGCATTCTTTAAAGCATATAACCTTTTATACCTATGGTTGCGACTTTTGTTTCATCACCTGAGTCTAACCCCAAATCTTTCTATATAGCAGCAGCAGTCTTCTTCTTCTTGCCATCAAAATTCTTGGGTTTCAGCTCCGAATGCAAAGACCAGCAATGTTCATCATCATGTCCATCCTTCTTACAGTGAGTGCACGAAGGTTTGGCCTTCTGTACAACATTTACCTTCCTCTCTTTCCATTTCTACTTCCTCTTTTCCTTGTTCTTGCTTGCAGTGGGTTTTGATGATCGCCCAATCTTTGGGTTCACATTCTTGCCTCCAGCCTCTAGGTGGGTAGCCTGAACAGATACCTCATCTATGCTAGTAGGGTTAAACATGAGAATGGTGTGCCTCAAATAGTTGTGTAGACCACCTATATACTTTAGCAAAGTTTCAGGTGAGTCTAAAGAAATGCCTAGAATCAAAGCTCTTTTTCTAAATTCTTGGGTGTAGCTTTGTACACTTTTCCCTTTTAATTGGCGAAGATTTTGCCAACTCATCATAGCTTGCTGCATAAAAGCTAGTGGATAGAATTTTTTTTATTTGCAGAAACAAACTCACTCTAGTCAGAAAGAATTTTACAATGCTTCTTCAAGTCAGCTTGTGTCCTGCCTTCCCACCATACCAAGGTAGTTCCTCCAAGGCGTGGGCTAGGCAGCTGAATTTTACTCCTGTCTGAGTCAATATTCTGCACCCTGCAATACACATCAATCTGTCTAATCCAGTTATCTAACTTCTCTGCATTTAATTCTCCCTCATATATTGGTAAATCAAATTTAACATTTAATTTAATGAAATATGTTTTCTCCTTTTATTTTCAGGGCTATTAGGAGGTGTGGATAGAGGAGCCTCTTTTCCTTTCCCTTTGCCTTCAGAATGGCCATCTAGAGGAGATTCTTCTATTCCTTTGTATTGTTTGGAAATGGAAGAATATTAACTTTGACCTTTCTTAAATTCTCTGTACACTTCTTCTACCATGGCTCTCATGGTCATGAAACTGTCATGAATTGAGAGTTTGATTCCAAGGGATTTTCTTCTGCCATTTTCCTCCTAGGATAGACTCTACCAATTTCTGGGTTAGCTTCAACTAGTTCTCCTTCTAATTTGAGCTTTGATCTAGTTATCATTCACTAATCCAACACAAGCTTATCTAACCTTAGGAAACCTAAAGCTTTGATACCACTTGATCTGATAATGAGATCTAAGATAATTAATAAGGTATTACAGACTCATGTGCATGGATTTGTCTATGTTATTTTATGCAATGGATCGATAAGATTGCGAAATACACAGACAATGAAGCAATAAACAAAACATAATAGACAACATATAACACAGAAAATTTAATGAGGAGTTCACCCAATACTCCTGAGCTACATCTCCTGGTCCAGCCTTCAGTGGCGGCCTCTCTATTATGTCTTCAAAATAGAGTATTCACAATAGTGAGCTCAATTTGAGCCTCACACACAACGGATGCAAAAACAAGAGCTTTACTTGAACCTCTCAAGCTTTCTCTGAGTACACAGACTCCCTCAACGCTCGTTGTCTCTGTCCTAGCTCTGTCTAGGAACTGCCTTCAATACTACCTGCCCTACTTGCTCTCTGTCTGTGGTTTTAAAGCCAATCTGGGCCGCGTTTCGGCTTCTCGGCTTTCTGTCTCTCGGGCCTTCGTCCGTTTCGAATCCCTCTTCTTGCATTACAAAATCATTGCATAACGCCTAAAGAGGAGGTGGCCACCTATTCTGTAGTGTAAGAGTGCCTCGGGCCCTTGAAATCCTTTAGAATCCCAAACGCGGTCATTTTTAATTTTACACTGGAAAATGCATTCACGACTATGAAATTCTGCCAAAACAAAGTTCAATTTGGACTTCAAAAAGTCCTTAAATATGGCATATTCCCTTATCAGGTCCGCTTGTAAGTTTCCATCGCATGTCACAATGGCCCGCCCCTTTGTATTTTTAAAAATGCATTAAAACTGTGAAAATACTTTAGAAATGGATTTTCTCCAAACTTGAAACAATATATAATAGCATTAAGGAACCCTTTCGGGTCTGGCTTATCGCATCGGCCTTCATCCTTCGCATTTCGTTTAATAAATGAAAATCACGAAAATACATTAAAAATGGCTTTGATGCAAATCTCAAATTTTATGGAATAATATTAATAAAACCGTTGGGTCATGTTGGGTCTAGATTTTGCCTCCCAATAGTGTTTTTCCGCCATGCTAAGGGCTCTTGGCATGTGATGATTTTGATCTTTGGCATGATTTTAAGAGTTTCCAAGACTTAGAGAGTGTTCTTGGATCCATTTGGATCACACAGGTTAAAGAAACATGCATCACAATTCTTTAAGATTAGTATTACAACAGTTACAATACATGTGTGAAAACATCTTGGCCTATTAGCAGGCTTCTGAATTAAGCGAAAGTTCCAAGACACATTGTTACACCATACATCACTAACCCTGTGAGCGGGGCATTAGAGCAACTACCTACTCCTCAAAGAAAATATTGCAAACTCTCTTGGCTATGTGGGAGGAGCTGAGGTGAAAAAGTCCTTTGCATGTATAAATGAGGGGGGTATTTATAGCCAAGGGTGAAACTGACCCTTGTGGTCGTTCAACTACCCTCATGACTGTTTGACTTCCAGGACTCTTTGAATTTACATGACTTTTTACAACAAGTGGGTCTCTTGGACTTTCGTGTTACATTACATTGATAGACAATATGGCCCACAGTAGAGATGTGGATGACATGACTCATGACATGAGTCGACATGACAGTGCTGGTATGTTCATGTTGTTGCTGGTGTGCATGTCAAGCTATAGTGCTTTTGGTGATGGATGTCCTCATGGTGTGTCAAAGCTTCACCACTGCATGTGAAAGTGCACAGTGCCTTCGATGGTTATTAGTTCGCTTGATGTTGCTTTTGTATGTTTCTCCTTGCTTGTATGTTGGAAGGATTGACTGGTCTATCCATTCACGAAAGGTGCATGTTTTTCTGTTTATCTATCCATGAGCACATCTTGCATGTTTCCTCATTCGTCCATCTGCAAACACATCTTTGCATGATCGAATGTTCGCAAGAACATATCTTTACATGTGTCATTTGTTTGTTCATTGGTGAACCTGTCCTTCTGCATGTGCTCCCTTCATTCATCCCATTCATCATCACACCATGTTTGTTTGTGTACCTGTTCCTATAGTCACTCATGATGAGATGACATCAAATCCAAAAACCTCCTAGTCTACCATGATACATGATCATTTCGGATGCAGGTGATCGGGAGAGGCAACAAGGTTGCGAGGTGGGATGGAGGCTCCGGGCACTGCTGATGAAAACTGCGCAAGAGTCATTGGGTGATGGAGATCGGAAATATAGACTGGAAGTTACTGTCTACAAGGTCTGGCCCAGCTGGAGGACAAAATTGCGCAGTTTTTGAGGGGAA
Organism: Pinus tabuliformis; assembly: GCA_031772625.1. Taxonomy (NCBI): domain Eukaryota; kingdom Viridiplantae; phylum Streptophyta; class Pinopsida; order Pinales; family Pinaceae; genus Pinus; species Pinus tabuliformis. Next base: position 941,459,867 of record CM062811.1, on the reverse strand, counting down.
TAGTCTGGGCTGCAGGAAGGCCAGGCAGGCAAAATCTGCATAGTTTCCAAAATGAGTGGGAAGTGTGGATTGGTAGAAAAAATTACGTAATTTTTTGGAGGAACAGGTTGAGTTGTAAAGAGGCCTGGTAGACAAAAATGGTGCAATTTTTTGGAGGAACTAGCCAGGAGCTTGGCAGCCAAAACTGCACAATTCCTTGAAGGAACTAGTAGTTGGCTACTGGGTCACTCGCAGCAAAAACTATGAAATTCTTGGAGTGAACTGGCATTCTGCTACAAGGAAAAACTATGTTGATGTTTTGGCTGGCTAGCTGATCACCTCTGCGTAGTTTCTAAGCTGAGTGGACTACTGCGCAGCAGAGAGCTTTCTCATGAAAACTACACAATTTTATGGGTGAGCAGCTGGTCGACTGTCGGGAGGGCTAGCTAGAAACTTTGCGCAATTTTCTAAGGGAGACAAGGATGGGCACTAGGTGTATGTCTGGGCTGTCTGTGCAATTTTCTTAGTCAGTGGAGCGGGAAAGGTCTATAGCCTCTACATAATTTTTTATGGGAGTGAGTCCCGGGGTGGTTGTCAGGTCAAACTCTCCAGTTGACCAGCATGAATATGGATTGATTTTCTTGTGGGAAGCGCAGCTTGAAATGAATTTCTTGGTGCTTCTACGTTGTTCTGGGTGATAGTTGATTGAGTCGATGATGGGGTAATGGTCTGATTGTCAAAGGAGAGTCTGATCGTCAGAAATTCAGCAAAAAATTACTAAGTGTGTGAATGAGTGAAAGATTCATATGTGATCCTGCAAACACACACTTACATGACCCGATGATGAGATGACTCAAACCATCCAGACACATGTTCAACATGACTGGTCGATGGTACAAGTGACAAGCACGACACTTGTGCGATAGTGAATGTGACTCCATGTGTGAGTGTGATAGATGTTCCCATAGCGAACATAACAAGTACACACGAAGCAAAGACTTTGAGCATAACTAGAACATGGCCACAAGCATGAATTTGACATCAACATCCTAGACTTGGTGAAATGAACAAGCAAGGGGGATGCGAAGACTCACATGAGCTCAGGTAGTGAAACTGAGTATGTGCAGTCATCAAGTGAAACTCTCAAGGGAGGCTCCGAAATTGGGTGCAGGCCAAAATTTTGGAGGGTGGTTGTAGCCGCTACAACACTTGGTGACACACTAGTAGAATTCTAGCTTCTCTGTTTTGGTTCATTTACAGGACAGGGCCTTGTTATTTCAGAGAGTATTAAATCATTGTGTGGGTTACTTCGGCTTCCCAATTTACCCCATGGACATATATGGTTCACCTTTTGCGAACTCAGACAAACAAAATCAAAATTTGAGCTTGATCATAATGTTTCGAATTCATGAAGGGTAGTTTAGCTCACGAGTTGAAGATTTTCAGAGTATAAGTTTTCATCTTTGGTGTTGCTCTGCTGCCAGTAGGCCTAGACAGTACCCCGGTGGAGTCACATAGGAACACGCACATTGCTCCACTACCAGCAAGCCTGGTAAGTAGCCTGGTGGAGTCACACAGGAACACATGCATTGCTCCACTACCAGCGAGCCTAGTCAGTGCCTTGGTGGAGTTGCATGCTTCACCTCTCTGCGCAGGAAGCCTTTCCCTTCTTTCACCTTTGTATTTTTTCAAGAGTACTATGCATAGGCACTTATTTATTTTTGGGGCAGAAGAGGGATCCCGAATTATTGAGAGCAGAAGAGGTTGTTCCTTCAGAGAAGCATGTAAGACCTCTGACATAGGTTTTATCGTTTTGATTTTTCCCTTCTTCGTTTCTACTAGTTGGATGAGCTTGAACACACAGAGGAGAAGGCTAAGTATAGGCATGGGGCTTCCCATTGTGAACACAAGTCCATGGTTGGACCAAAAATTCCCTTGCAGATGGTTCATATTTTCTGTCAAGACTTCATCGGCCGAAGGTTATAACCAAGCACAAAGAATATGGACACAAGATTGGCCAAGTGCTGGAGTGGTACAAGTCTCTTCATATTTCAGCCACATACTCTATTCAAAAGCCAGAATGTAGTAGTTGGAAGCACTTATATTCAGAAACAAAAATAGTAATATATCAAGAAAACAAAATGAACATAAAAAAAAAATAGCAAGTAGAAGAAACAAAGTGAAAACAAAGATAGTAAGCAAAGTAAACAAGATGAAAACAAAAAGTAGCAAGCAGACTATGTACATGACACAGGGCACGTCCTGACCTACTAGAAGTAACACTTGAGATGTTGGTCATCGACAGGAAGGTTGTCAACCCTCTTGTCAAGTGATTGCATACATCGTGTGTGTGTGTCAAGTTTCTCATTGACCAGTATATGTTTACCAAGTTTCACTACCGGAACTTAGTGGTATTCTAAAAGACCTTTAAGTGAAGACGACACCACTATTTTAGATAATGCATGCAAAATAGGTTGAGATGATGGCACGGGGTAGTTATTTTTATTCTAGGAGTGGTTAAAGTTCCTGAAATCAATGCATAAGAGGATTTCCTTGGATTTCTTACATGTGGAACTTAAATTAGAAACCCAAATATGATGACGGACTTTGTAAGTAATCCAATCATCCAAAATCTTGGTAAATTTTTTCTGTATAAGGAGTTCAAATGACATATGTGTTTTACTTAGCCTTTGCTGCAATTGCTTGGCTCCTCCTTTACTTGAATTCCCGTGTTGGATTTCTCGTGTGTAGTGTGTACTTAGGTCATCATCTTCCCATGTGGACACATCCCGATACTGTTTGATCAAGTGGTCAAAAACTTGGTATTGTTGTAGTGTGTAGTTTATACTAAGATTGACTATCTTCAGATCATGAATGGTTCCTAGGTTGATTTTTTCGTTCATAGTGGTGGACCTTTGGGTTCTGCTACTTCTTGGCCCTTAACAGAAGTTCTGCAAATCATAGATCTTTTTGAGGGAAACCACACCCTTAGGGGTTGGGTTTCCTTTCTTGCCCTCAGCTACAGTTTTCAGGGGCTACTTGTGCTTACCTTCATCAGTTGTTATGTCCTTGAAAGCATCAACACTATCCGTGGGGGGTAGTATCACTTTGAGTCGACCACGTTGAGGTTGATGGTCCTTTGTAAGATCAACACAAGTGCTTCATACTCACCAATGTTTTTTTTGAACTTGAACTTCAAGCAGCTTGAAATCATGCATTTTCTATTATTTTGGGTGACTGAGATATACCCGGTCCTGAGCCATCATATGTCTCTGATTCGTCAAAATCCATGGCCCACAACTTGTTCGTACATGGACCGTTTGGCATGTTAGTATTGTTGCTGCTATTGTTTCTACTGCTACTACTACTATTGGTACAATGCATTGTACATGTTTCATTGCCATCAGTTGGGCAAGGAAGGAGTCCCAACTACGTGTCTGGTGGGGTTGGAGCTGACCGTGCAAGGTAACACCCTAATGTTGCTTCTAAGAGGCCAATGGTTCATTATCACCATTAAGGGGGGTAACATTATGCTTCATATATCTCTCAGACAATACCTGAATTTGGTTGCATTTGCCCTTGTATGGAAGCCACATGTGGGACTAGTATGTAGAAAAATATTCGTCCAACTTGTTAGACCAGTCTTTGTTGAGTAGTAGACCATATGCTTCTGGTATGTCCACAAAAACTATGTTGATGCATTGTTGGACTTGACTATCATGTAATAGTTGGATGATCATGTCTTTTAGTTCACCAATGGTTGGTACCGATGTTTGATCAAGTTGGATGATTCGTGAAGATGTCTCGCTCCATTGTGCATTGATCTTCTTTGTGATGGAGAGTGTCATGACATTGGTGGTCGCACCAGAATCAACCAAGCAGTTGTGAACATTGTAGTTAAAAATTTCAAAGGATAGAAAGAATGGAGGGAAACTTGAGTTTTCTTCTTCCATCTGGAGCGTGTTGAGAATAGTAGAAAGTAATATGAGAGGTATTCTTTCTCCCTTGCTGGTAGAGGTTGCGTTGTCCATTGCTATATGTCCCAATGCGCACAACAAATGTCTCACTGACTCTAGATCTTAGCTAACTTAGACAAACTGATGTTCGCCCAATTTTTCTTCATGTCATCAACAATGTTGTAATATAGAGGTGGTAAACTCACCGAGGTGTCTGGGGTAGAACAAATGTTCGTGTTGTCTGACGGAGTGTTTTGCAGCTTGATACTCATGGATGTACTCTTATCTTCTCTGTCCTCCTGGACGTGTTTTTTGTTTTCCGCTTTGGGGAAGCTAGTGGATCAACCTTCCTCATTAGTAGTCTCATCTTTTCTTGTGCATCCCCAAGTGTAAGGGGAGCCCCTTTGCTCGTGAGATTATATTGGTTATTTTTCCTTTGGGGCTACTTCTCGGTGTTTGTCTTCAACAGTGCTTGTAAGCAATGATACACGTTCATCACATGCCCAGAACTTGATGGTTCATCAGGCGCAACCTCTTCATCATCATCAATCTCTTTCGCTTGCTCCTACATACTATTTCTCTCATTGAGTGTATGACTGCATAGAGAAGTTGCAACTTGCTTCCAGTCCGAACAAGAGTTCTCAGGGTGATGTTCTTCGTGCAATGAACATAACTTCAGATCTGTGCACTGCTCTACCTAGAACATAAATTTCTGCCTAATTTTTGGAGTGAACTGATTGCTGTGTGATGAGCTTCTTTCTTGCCTCTGCCTGGGTGGATGGCTGCTTGCAGATGTGTCTGTTTTCTATTGTTTGAGCTCGAACAGCTCTGTAGTCAAGTTCTTAACGAGACGAGTGAGGGTTTCAATATCAGTTGCTTCCTTATCTCTACCCTTGCTCACCATCACTTGGGACTTCTTGCTCGCATATTTGGAGTCCTTTGTTGGTTCGTCATCTTTAATGACTCCAATTGCGCACAGGTATTTTTCAACAGAAATAGCCTCTTCACATCTTTCCAAGGGTGTTGGTTTCGCAACTCATTTGATGAACTGCACAATGTTGGTCGGCAGTGCAGACGTGTAGTAATCAACAATGATGGAGTCATGAGGTTTAGTGTTCACTGCAAAAGTTTTCAATATGCGTGTAAACCTCTAATTGAAATCTTTTACTTTTTATTTTCCCTCCACCTTCAGGCTTCCCAATTATTTGAGTAGCATGGCTGGGGTCTTGTCATCATCAAACTTTTCAAGGAACATGCATTTGAATGCACCCCAGTTCTCTATAGAGTTCGGTGGAAGGCTGTGATACCATGTGGCTACACGACCGTCCAAGGTACATGGGAACAATCTACATGCCACGTCATCATACCATACCTCAAGGGTCTACAACTACAAGTAGAAGTTGTCCAATTGATCTTCTTCCTTCACCATGCTACCAGGGTTAAACTTGATGTTCATTCTCTCCACACTCTTCATCATCTTGTGCAGGACAGCCAGGAGAGCCAATGGTCCCTGAGTCATCCATTCCATATTTGGCTTAGCCATCTCTTCTTCTTCATCATTATCTTCCTCTCTTTCAAAATATAACGGTTCTGGCTCTGAGTCCATTGGTTCGTCTCCACCTCTGCCTCCTCTACTGCCTTCCCCTCCACCTCTTGCACTAGAGTCTAATCCCAAGATCACAAGAGTGTCTTTTTTGCATTACTAGAAGACCGAAGGTTCCTGTCCATCTTTAATAGCTTCTACTAGACCTTCGAGTGTGGCAAGGACTACTTCTTCCACTAATGATATAATAACTCCTATAGGCATGAATTTTGGCTTCCTTGATGCATATGGAAGGTGATGTATACATGGGATCAGTCTGACTACTTTCACAAACTGGAGAGTCATGGGATTGAAGGAGCGAAGGTGATGATACTTAATTGCGTGCTCAGTCCTAGGAGGTGAGGAGTAACCAACTGCATAGTCATGCATAGGTGAGAGGTAGTGCAAGTTACTGCCTTGACCATATGGTTGATGAATGAGTGTGAGAGGACGTTCAGCCATATACAACTAGTGACACTCCTTCTAGTGCTAGGAATGTTGAAGGTGTTGGACCCACCAACATTCAGGGGATCACCTCGGTATGAAGTCCCAACTATACCTCACACCATTTGGTGTGGGAGTCCCATCTAGAATGATGGCCCGATTTCCAATATCTTAAAGATTTGCCTCAACTCTTGCTTGTCAGCATAGGAGAGTGGTCTTCTTTGTCTTCAAGAAGTGAGGTTCACGTTCCTAGTGATTGTAAGTGTTACTCATGTCAATGGTTCTTTCAATGTAGATGGAAAGGGTGAGAGTGATTCCCAAGGTAGTTGGGAGTAAGTCCTAACTCTGCTAGGAACACACAATAGAACATGATGTGCACATCTTCCAGAGGAAATGTCCACATAGATGCGTCAATCACAAAACATAATGGAAGATAACACATACAACACTCAATGGATGAGTCCGCACGAGTGCAACGATTGTTACAACAAGTTTTAGTGAAAGGTTTGTCTGATGTCCAGGAAGGTAGCCACCATGGACGAGACAACATTAACAGCATATACAACACATTTTCATTAATATATAATATTTTACAACAAGTGAAATAGTTCAAGTGTGAAACATAGGTTAAAGAAACATGCATCACAAGTTCTTCAGATTTTTTCTTAGAATAGTTAAAATATATGTGTGAAAACGTGATGGCCTGTTCGCAGGCTTCTGAATTAAGAAAAAGTTCCAAGACACATCGTTACACCATACATCACTGACCCTGTGAGCAGGGAATTGGAGACACTACTTACTCCTCAAAGAAAATATTACAGACTCTCTTGGCTATGTGGGAGGAGCTGAGGTGAAAAAGTCTTTTGCATGTACAAATGAGGGGGTATTTATAGTCAAGGGTGAAACTGACCCTTATGGTTGTTTAGCTACCCTCATGACTGTTTGAATTCCAAGACTCTTTGAATTTACATGACTCTTTGTACAATAAGTGGGTCTCTTGGACTTCCGCGTTACATTACATTGATAGTAAATATGGCCCACAATAGAGATGTGGATGACATGACTCATGACATGACTCAACATGACAGTGCTAGTACGTTTGTGCTGCTGCTACTGTGCATGTCGAGCTATAGTGTTGTTAGTGACGGATGTCCTCATGGTGTGTCAAAGCTTCACCTCCGCATGGCTAAGTGCATGGAGTCATCGATGGTCATTGGTTTGCTTGATGTTGCTTCTGCACGTTGCTCCTTGCTTGTATGTTGGAAGGCTTGACAGGTTCGTCGATTCGTGAAAGGAGCATGTTCATCTGTTCATATGTCCATGAGCACATCTTGCATTTTTTCTCTTCTGTCCGTCTGCAAACACGTATTTGCATGATCGTTTGTTCGCGAGAAAATATCTTTACATGCATCGTCTATTCGTTCGTTGGTGAACATGTCCTTCTGCATGTGCTCCGTTCATTCATCCCATTTTTTGTCATGCCATGTTTTTTTGTGTACCTATTCCTGCAGTCACTCATGATGAGATGACATCAAATCCAAAAACCTCCTAGTATACCATGATACAATATCATTTCGGATGCAGGTGACCGAGAGAGGCAACAAGGTTGCGAGGCGGGATGGAGGCTTCGAGTACTATTGATGAAAACTATGCAAGAGTCACTGGGTGATTGAGATGGGAAATCTGGATTGACAGTGACTGTCTGCGAGGTCTAGCCCAGCTGGAGGACAAGACTACGTAGTTTTTGAGTGGACAGTCCGGGCTACAAGAAGGCCGGGCAAGAAAAATTTGCGCAGTTTCTGGAATGAGTGGGCAGTGGGGCTTAGCAGCAAAAATTGCACAATTTTTTGGATGAATAGGCTGGGATGTAGGGAGGCTTGGTAGATAGAAATTGTGTAGTTTATTGGAGGAAATGGACGAGAGCTTGGCAGCCAAAATTGCACAATTCATGGAGGGAACTAGCAGTTGCCTGCTAGGTCAATGACAACAAAAACTTCCCAATTCCTAGAGGGAACTGGCAGTATGCTACTGGGAAAAACTGTGCTTAGGCTAAGGCTAGCCTGCTAATCACCTCTGTGAAGCTTCTGAGCTGAGAAAACTATTGGGTAGTAAAGAGATTGCTCATGAAAACTGCACAATTTCCTGGGTGAGCAGCCAGTCGACTGTCGAGAGGGCTAGATGGAAAAATTGCGCAATTTTCTAAGGGAGACAGGGACGGGAACTGGGTGTTTGTCTGGCTTGTCTATGCAATTTTCTCAGTCAGCAGAGCGGGTAAGGTCTGTAGCCTCTGCGCAATTTTTGAGGGGAGTGAGTCCCGGGTTGGTTGTCGGGTCAAACTCTTTGGTTGACCAGCATGAAAGTGTATTGATATTCTTGCAGGCATCGCAGCTTGAACTGAGTTTCTTGGTGCTTATGCACTATTCTGGGTGACATTTGATTGATTCAATGGCGAGGTCATGATCTGACTATCAGAGGGGATTTTGGTTGTCAGAAATTCAACAAAAAGTGACTAAGTGTGTGAACGAGTGAAAGATGCATATGTGATCCTACAGACATACACTTACATGACCCGACGACGAGATGACTCAAACCATCCAGACACACATGTTCAACATGACTGACCAACGATATAAGTGACAAGCGCGACACTTGTGATCAATAGTTGGTCAATCGTGACGACGCTTGCGCAATAGTGAATGTGACTCCATGTGTGAGTGCGATAGATGTTTTGATAGTGAACACAACAAGTACACACAAAGCAAAACCTTTGAGCATAAAAGGAACATGGCTGCAAGCATGAATTTGACATCAATATGCAATATTCGGTGAAATTAACAATCAAGGGGAATACAAAGACTCACACGAGCTCATGAAGTGAACCCGAGTGTGTGCAGTCATCAAGTGAAACTCTCAAGGGAGGCTTCGAAATTGGGTGCAGGCCAAAATTTTGGAGGGTGGTTGTAGTTGCTACAACACATTGTTAGAGATATGGACAAATATAAAGGGTGAATAAATTGATATAGGATATGTGTTGTCTAGGTAAATCCTCTCTACAGACAGAGACGATCCCTCTAGCCCAATGTGTGCGACTAGCAACCTATGTGATAATTTATAAGGACACTTTCCTGAATTACAATCGAAATGAGATAAGAGGAAGATGGCCTACCTCGTTCTGATGTTATAGCATGGCCCTTTGTTGAAGATTTTAAATTTCTTACTCCTCAGGTTCAGCTTTACTGCTCACAGCATTTGAATGCCATCATAATATATCAAAGACACAACAAAGCATACAAGTACAACAAGCATAATCGAAGGTAATCCACTTAACAGATTAAGGAGCATTAAGATAAATGATGTATTAACAAAAAAAGTTATGGAAAGTGAACCAATAGTTGTATATATTAAAGAAATCAAGGAGGAAGTATACAACCAAGCCTTGATGTCAATAAGCTCTCCTTGAGTGAATGTCTAAGTCCAAAATCAAGCTCTTGAAGCACTCCTTCTCCAAGCCAAATGAGTAGCATGTAGGCACTATCTTAGCATAAGGGTGCAAATAATCAGAGACCAACCATTCGGGAATGGGAGAAGCTAAATATATAGGTAGGGAAAGGGAGTTATCATCTCTCCAAAGATAGGACAAGGCCCTCATCTCAAGGAGGTAGCTCATAGGGATAAGATCAAAAGGAAATATTGGGAGAATTCGACCACATCCATACTGAACAACCTTCAACTCGTTGTTTTGGAAGCATCTAGATCATGAAGCTTATTTTCCTCTTTGGGAAAACTTACCTTTTAGGGATCAATGCAGGTATCCAAGTAAAATGTGTGCTAGAAGCACGAGGCCAGTATGGTGCAACTTATCACCAGAACTAGTTGCTAGTGTCACAGTCGCACTGATCCTGAAATTAGGGCTTTAGAGCTTTCTTCCTCAGGGAAGCCTCAAGGCATGTTTCGATTAGTGTTTCAGGGAGGATATAAACTGTATATCAGGATGGGTACACTGCATGATTACCAAGTTTCGGTAACTTCGGTGTATGACATAGGGAAGTGCAGGAGGTGTGACAAAATACTGTGTAACAGATGCCCCCTAAAGCATGAAGGCAAAACAAGGAGTGATGGTTGAGATGCTTTACGAGATTTTACAAGGAAGAGAATAAACATTTTCAGGAGACCTATAAATTAGGGACGCATATACATATAGATATATGATATTAAAACATGAATCCACAGTATCGACACAACCATATAGATAGATAGGACTATGTGAAAAGATCCATGGCATGGGCACAACCATCCGAATTAAAATGATCGTATGTAAGTATAAGATCCAAGGTATGGACACAACCACCCGATAAACAAAGATCATCATCATCTCAAATATAAAGTCCACGGTATGGTCACAACTATCTATATAGAAGAATCATGTGTACAATCATGAGCAATACAAAACTCCACACAACCTGAGTTATATTAGACAAAACTCAGGGTCTTGCGCTCCATCCCAACCCAATCAAAGTATGAATTATAAAAGGCGAATGAATGTGTCGATGTTGAACATGCTAGAAAGCCACCTGATTACCAACCAATGATGTGAACCATTAACAAGCACGAGAGAAACTGCCAATAATGATAATGGCTCTCAAGGTATGACAGTGCAATCCGTGAATGTAAAAATGAAGCTGAAGTTGAACACTCATGGAATAATCTGATTGAAGGCCAATGATGAAAACCTGTCATGCAATGCGAAGAAATTTCCATTAAGGCATGCAAGATATAAGGTACTAAAAGGGGGTTTCTAAATCATCTTCCTGGATAATGAGCTAAAGTTGACAAGAAATGACCAGTCGAAGGAGGGACATAACGATTCCCTCATCATCAACACGAAACAAGGAATAAAGCGGAATAAACAAGTATAATCTTGGATTGTGGGAAAAGGTTAGACAATGTATAGGTAGTAAACTACAGATAGGACTTCTCTTGAACATCGGTGACACGACTACAGAGTGTGGCAGCATTTAACTCAACATAAGACCAAGGGTCATGATGATGAAGTGGAATAGTTATATGAGAGGAAAAATGGATCACCCAAACCCAGAAAGACAAGCGACTAAGCGAGGATATCCCAAAGCAGCATGCAAAATAGGTGAGTGTCATGTTCAAGATCGACATGATGCCTATACAAGAGATGTTTCTCTTTCACATTTTCCCCACTATTTCTAGTGATTACCCCAATTAATTTTAATCACAAGCTTGAAGGGGATAGCATATGCTTGGCGTATAAGTTCATTCTTCGAATGAATCCATCCTAGTAAGTTTTACGAGTCCTAGGAAGGAGAAACTAGATCTTGTCATGGTGACAATTGTTTCACCATTTAATTTTTAACGAGTCTAATGGAAGAATAACTCGGTATATTTTTCATATTTAGAGAGTTTGAAAAAGAGATAAAAAATAAAACTCCATGATGTCCCTTTTCATAATTTGTCTCTCGAACACGAAAAGGTAGAAAACAATATTCGAGAGAAACTCTTGACCATGTCAACCAAGGTGTACTTTTTTCATAAATAGTCAATCTCATCTCAAAAAATGGGTAAACATATACTGAGACGACGTCAATTCATTTAATTTAAACAGTTTAAAACGACAAGTACTTGACAATCTTTTCATTTTTCGAGATTCGGAAAAGAGATGAAAGATGAATCCTCTTTGAGGAACGAGTGGTATAAAGGATAGCAACTAGTTTTGGTGATGATGGAACTGCTCAAAACATGTAAAGGTCAAGAGGCTGGCTAATAAGACCACTCATCGCATTTGTTCCTCAGGCGAAGATAAAATAACCAAGTGAAATTGTATGATCGGCCAAAGAGATGGTGACGATGGAATGGAAAAACCAAGGCTCATCTCGCAAAACAAGTTGATGAAAATGACAATCACAAGATGTAAAGAGGGAAATGGTTTCATTTTTACACAAGCTTGAAACAAAGATAAACTATGCTTGAAATAAGTTTGCATGTCCCCAACATAATGACTCAATATGAGTTGCATGCCCCCCAAGCTTCATCTCATTCACCTGAGTATACTATTGGTTACTAACAAGTGGATGGAATGAAGGTTCACTTACGAGATCAAGTGAAAGACTCGACAGGGATTTTACGAGATCTAATCAAAGACTTGAATTGGAAGGAGATTTGTTTCATTTTTTAATGAGATTGACATAGGAAAAGAAACATGCTCATGACACCTTGTTTCATTTTTTAATGAGCTCGACACAAGTAAAATAAATCTACTCATGGATACCTATTTCATTTTTCAACAAGGTTGGCATAGTAAGAGAAATATCCTCATGGCCCTTGTTTCATTTTTTAATGAGATGGATACAAGACAAGGAAATCTTCTCCAGACTCTTTATCACAACCCAAAATAGGCCATATCTTCCATGAGGTTCTCATAATATGGGAGAAAAACACTCTGGAAGAAATACATGTCCAGGGATCCAAATGAAAAATTGGGCTGCAATGCCCTCAGTACATGGTGTACTACATCATCCACTAGATCATCAGTAGGTGTGGGCATGGAACAGGAGGCCACATAATTAACCTATGGCAGGGATGATACCACTTGCACATAAGAGCCATTTAGGGATGATGGTTGATGGGGAGTTGATTAAGGACCAATGAATGTAATTTGATCAATGATCACAATGCTTCCTTCATGCGGGAAACACATCACTCAAAAGAGAGAAAAAACAAGAGCTCCCATGATGTAAACATAGTCATGGCCAAGGAGAAGATTAAAATCTAAAGGGCCTTGGAAAACCACCACGTCTATATAGATAATCTTTCCTTCCAAAGTAATAGGTAACTTTGGAAGGATCCCTAATAGTTGACTAGTTCATCTGTTAAAAGCTAACGGATTCTGGGTGATGAGGACAAGTTGAGGAGAACCTAAATCTTGCCAAGAAGTTGAGGATAGAATACTAACAAACATGCCCTTGTCTATGATTGTGCTACGTACACCCATATTGTAAGCCTTTACTATAATATGGAAAGTCATGTAAGACAGAAGACGATATCCTTCTAGTCGACTCCAATCAAAATAAGTGACCAAACTACTTGGAGAGAGTGTCATAGGAATGAGAGAGCTTCTCTCTTGCTCTATGGGAACATCATGACTTCTCTCATGCACTTGGGGAATGGGAGGATTTACCTCCAGTTCATTCGAAACTAAAGAAACCAGAAGATTCTGAGTAGTATGAGGTTCACTCTCTACCAAAAAGGTGCAGTTAACTGAAGGTGGAGCCAAGTCTACCATTTTCTCAACCAATGGTTGGTCCATAACATACTGACGAGATTCCCTTTTAGAGAGAGCTGATCAAATAGTGAAGGATCAGGGGAAAGCTTTCAATAACCAACCAGAAGACAAGGCTGTGAAGTTGTAAGGTTTTCGAGCTCTTTGGAAGCTTCATCCAAAAGAATAGAAAGGTGAATGGGATGATTACCTTCACACAACTTACAAGGAAATTTGACCTTTCCCTTTTCCCCATGGACCTTATTATTACTAGTTGAATGTTTATCACCAACATGATCGCCAAAGGTTGATGTGAACTTGTAGACCACACTTCTAAGACCTTGGCAATACTAGGATAATTCCAAAGAAGGTGGTCACCCTTACATAACATGCAGGGGAATTTTACTTTCCAGGGCTCGTTGGAAGATTTTTATTCATTATTTTCATCCATAACAATAGTTATTTGGTTACTCGCTTATTTTTCTTCTTCTTCTTCATCCTCTTCTTCTTCTTCTTAGCTTCCTCGTTACTAGAATCCAAACTTTCACCAGGTGCAGAGGAAAAAGGGGGTGAAGAAATAGGTGAAGAAGGTGAGGGGTCAACTTTAGGATTAAGATGATCTTGATGTTGTTTAGGTGGAGGAGAACTTGTTTGAAAAGCAGTTTGGACACTTGGAATCACCGAGGATGAAAGTAACAAAACTGGCAGACCAATGGTCAATCCGGGAAGGGATAATGTTGCCATATAAGAAGCACAAATATTTCCAAAAGAAGGAAAAGGAATAGGATTCTCGTTAGAGGGGTTTCCTTGGAAGGTAAACTCAGGAAATGTTGCCATCAGTATCAACCTAAGATCTACTAAGGAGTATTTCCATAGGAAGGATGTTGTTCCGTGGCCAATTATGATTTTAGAACTTTAACAAAAATAAATAAAAAAGGGGTAATCTAGGCAAGAGGGTTTTCCAAGTATCCATGAACCACTATATACACCTTAGTTGAAACCATAGACTTAATGTATGACAACCAATCTCCGTGAATGTTGTTTTTAGTGTATCATGTTTACAAGGTGGTTGACTCGGTTACCTGTGGGTAAAGGATAGAAACCTAGTGGTGTCTCCCAATATATACTTGACGGTATGGGGAGCACAAGTCCGTTAGTGTTGTCTAATGCATAACCATTTGGTGAGAGAATTCCCATATACTTGCCATACTTAAGTGCCTATGATATACCCGAAAGTACTGGAGAACCTTCGATATAATTCCGTACTAGAATGGGATTTCACCCCCAGGATACAATGTAGGTAGTTAGCGACAACTGCTAGGTTTATAGATGTCATAACATGTCTCTAGCCTAGACCTATAAATATTTTCATTAAGTTCCAAATTATCCTTAGATTAATTGAGGTAAATTTTAAGTTTATCTACAATTAAGTTTTGGTTTTAAGGCTCAAAACAATTTCACCTAAATCCTTGAGATGCAGCTATATGAGAAAAGGAAACTTTCCACTTAAATGAAAGCTAGAGTAACCAAGGGAAGAAACTCAATCAATAATGCATAAAACAACATGCCTTCCACTAACTTTCACTTTCGTCTTCCAAACACAATGCCAAAAGTAAAAATGATTTCCACTTTTCACTATCCTAAATGCAACTTTTTCGAAAGAAAAATGATTTTACTTTACAAAGATGCACCTATATGAATTATTATTTTATTTTCGTTTTTAATGATTTGATGCACCTCATACAGTTTTTAGCTTCCAATCACCTAAAAACATGATTTACTTTCAATGATGAATCGTCAAAAAATAACCTTTCAATGCAACTAATCTAATTCAATTTCAGGAAAGGTAAATTTTGAAATACAAGCTAAAACAAATGCAAAATGATGTTTTCAATGATTTCCATAGAAAACAACACTCAATCAATCAGCAAAACCAACATCTCAATGACACCAATAAGCAACAAGCGATGACCAATTAACTAGAAACCCTAGAACTCAATCATATTTCACTTCAAAGCCAATGAGACAAATTAATAAAGGTAATCAATCAAAAACACTGAAAATCCACGAATACAGGATGGGGAAAGACCTCAGGGGCCAAGACACACTGGATTCTAAGGAAAAACCTTAAAAATTCTCACATTCAAGGATCAACGCTACTTTAGATAGAAAAACCTGTGCTGATTGGGTCATCAACACTACTTTTCATAGTAAAACCCGCGCTAGTTGGGGTCATCAGCACTACTTTATATAGAAAAAACTGTGTTGATTTTTTAGCGTGAGAAAACAGTGGAAAACAAGGTTTTCAACATGACTTTACATGTAAAAACTAGTGCTGCCAGAGCGACTCTCACTGATAAAACTCGCGCTGAACAAGAAATATGGGAATTTTTTTTTTTTCCAAAAAACAATATAGACTTAGCACTCGGAGATTATCCAGACCTATACTGACTCACACAAGCCGATAAATCGACGGTTGGTCAAACTAATCAAAGGATTAGATTGAAGAATTGGATGGAAAGGTTATAGCTTCCTCAATGGAGTCACCATTTTTTTGTCTAGGTAAATCCTCTTTGCGGATAGAGACGATTCCTCTAGCCCAATGAGTGGGACTAGAAACCTGCATGACAATTTACAAGGACACTTTCCTAAATTACAATCAAAATGAGATAAGAGGAAGATGGCCCACATCGTTCTAAAGCTATAACGCACCCCTTTGTTGAAGATCTTGAATATCTTACTCCTCAGGTTCATCTTTACTTCTCACAACGTTTGAATACCTACAAAAGAGATCAAAGAGACAACAAAGCATACAAGTACAATAAGCATAAGCGAAGGTAATCCACTTAACATATCAAGGAGAATTAAGATAAATGATGTATTAACACAAACATTTATGGAAAGTGAATCAACAGTTGTATATATTAATGAAATAAAGGAGGAAGCATACAACCAAGCCTTGATGTCAATAAGCTCTCCTTGAGTGAATGTCCAAGTCCAAGCTCAAGCTCTCCAAGCACTCCTTCTCCAAGCCAAATGAGTAGCATGTAGGCACTATCTCATCATAAGGGTGAAAATAATCAGAGACCAACCATTTGGGAATGGGAAAGGGAGTTAAGATCTCTCCAAATATAGGAGAAGGCCCTCATCTCAAGGAGGTACCTCATAGGGATAAGATCAAAAGGAAATATTGGGAGAATTCAACCACATCCACACCGAGAAACCTCCATCTCATCGTTCTGGAAGCCTCTAGATCATGAAGCTTCTTGTCCTCTTTGGGAAAACTTGCCTTTTAGGGATCAGCGCAGGTATCCAAGTAAAAAGCACTGTGGCAGCATGAGGCCAGTATGGTGCAACTTGTTACCAACACTAGTTGTTAGTGTCACAGTCGCATTGATATTGAAATTAGTGCTTTAGAGCTTTCTTCCTCAAGACTCAAGGCATGTTTCCATCAGTGTTTCAGGGAGGATCTGAACTATATATCATGATGGGTACACTGCATGATGCCAAGTTTCGAGCACTTCTAGGTATGACACGAGGAAGTGCAGAAGGCGTGAAAAAATACTGTATAATAATATGTTGAGGATGTATGTGATGCATCAGCCCAGGAAGTTAAAAGACTACTTACCTTTGGTA